>PVKU01003205.1:0-47917 GCA_004027475.1 Anoura caudifer
TACCATAGAGTTTTGATCCATTCATTTACTGATGGGCACTTAGTTTGCTTCCAACACTTGACTATTGTAAATTGTGATGCTATGAGTATTGGGGTGTGTAGGTTTTTTTGAATTGCACACCAGTTCAGTACTAAGATTACTCCTGTAATAGGACAGAAGTAGAGAGAAGAATGAGGGGTGTTGATGAGGAGAGGTTTGCCATTGTCTGTAACATTTTGTGTCTTTAAAAAGAGTTTTAAAGCAATATGGAGGAATGTTAAAATTTGTTTAATCTTCATTTTTTATAATATATTTTATTGATTATGCTATTACAGTTGTCCCATTCCCCCTTTCATTCCCCTCCATCCTGCACACCCTCTCCCACCCACATTCCCTCCTTTAGTTCATGTCTATATGTCATAAGTTCTTTAGCTTCTTTCCCCACACTATTCTTGCCTTCCCCCTGTCTATTTTCTACCCACCGTCTATGCTACGTATTCTCTGTACTATTTTCCCCTCTCTCCTCCTCCCATTCCTCTGTTGCTGACCCTCCATGTGATCTCCATTTCTGTGTTTCTGCTCCTGTTCTAGCTGTTTGCTTAGTTTGCTTTTGTTTTAGGTGTGGTTGTTAATATCTGTGAGTTTGCTGTCTTTTTACTGTCCTATTTTTTATCTTCTTTTTCTTAGATAAGTCCTTTTAACATTTCATATAATAAGGGCTTGGTGATGATGAACTCCTTGAACTTACCTTATCTGAGAAGTGCTTCATCTTCCCTTCCATTCTAAATGACAGCTTCACTGTATAGAGCAATCTTGGATGTACATCCTTGCCTTTCATGACTTGGAATAGTTCTTTCCAGCCCCTTCTTTACTGTAAGGTCTCTTCTGGCAAATCAGCTGACAGTCCGATGGGAACTTCTTTGTAGGTGATTGTCCCCTTATTCCTTGCTGCTTCTAGAATTCTCTCCTTCATTTTAATCTTGGGTAATGTAATTATGATGTGCCTTGGTGTGTTCCTCCTCGGGTCCAACTTCTTTGGGACTCTCTGAGCTTCCTGGACTTCCTGGAAGTCTATTTCCTTTGCCAGATTGGGGAAGTTCTCCTTTACTATTTGTTCAAATAAGTTTTCCACTTGTTGCTCTTTCTCTTCCCCTTCTGGTGCCCCTATATTTCATAGGTTGGGGTGCTTAAAGATGTCCTTGAGGTTCCTACGCCTGTCCTCATTTTTTTGAATTCTCGTTTTTTCATTCTTTTCTGTTTGGTTGTTTCTTTCTTCCTTCTGGTCTACTCTGTTGATTTGAGTCCCAGTTTCCTTCCCATCACTATTGGTTCTTTGTGCATTTTCCTTCATTTCACTTATTGTAACCTTCATTTGTTCATCTAATTTGTGACCAAAATCAATCAATTCTGTGAGCATCCCGATCAGCAATGCTTTGAACTGTGCATGTGATAGTTTGGCTACCTCTTGGTTGCTTAGACGAGTTGGCTCTGGGTCTTTGATCTGTTCTCCTGTTTGAATCATTGTTTCTTTTTTTTTTTTTTGGTCTGGTCGTGGCTGTTATGTAGTGAGGGGCGGAGCCTTAGGTATTCCCCAGGGCAGGGCAGCCCAGTTGCTGGATAGTGACGCTGTATGTGGGGGCAGGGTCCAAGAGGGAGCAATGGCCCTTTCTCCGCTCTCTTGTATTTCAGTCCCTTCTGCCACTTTCCCCAAGCAAATTGGGCCCTTATGATGCTGATTTCCGTGTGGGTGGGCTAGTGTATGTTCTAGGATCCTGTGGTCTCTCCAAGGAACTCTCCTGTGAGTCTGGGAATCTCTCCCTGCACCTCAACCCTCACAAGTGTTTTCAATTGGTGTTTTTAGGCTTTATTTCCTGGTGCTGGGGCCCTGGGTTGTGCAGTCTGTCTCGTTCCCTGTTTTCACCTGGATTATCTGCACACGAATGTGGGACTGCCTGGTCAGCCAGCCGCCTTGTGAAGCCTCACTGGGTCTTCCCATTGCCACCCAATACCTGGGGTCTACTAGCTGTTGCCTGAACACCTGGGGCTCCTGCACACCTGAGTCCTCCAACCTCCACTTTTTCCTGCTGTGACTCCACCCCTCTTACTGGTCTGGATGAATGGTTTTCAGAGTCCCGTACAGTTCAATTTTCTGTTATTTCTGGTTGTTTTCTTATTTCTAAATCTTTGTTGTCCTTAATTTTGGTTGTGCAAGGAGGCACATTGTGTCCACCTATGCCTCCATCTTGGCCAGAAGTCCTCCAAAATTTATTTAATTTTTAAAAAGATACATACATTATGAATATTGGGATGCATAGGTTCTTTTGAATTGGTGTTTGATGGGTGGGGTAAGGGGGAGTGTTGGGGGAAAAATGGAGACTACTGTACTTGAACAACAATAAAAATAAATAAAATGAAATTTACAAAATCAAAAAAGTACATATGTGTCTGACACATTATTTCTTGTATATTACTAATGTTATATAATTATTAAAAGGAAAAGATAAAATTAAATGATGTATGCAAAACACAGAGGCCACATTGGGTTATTGTCATTGCAGCTATTAAATTGAGAGCCCCAGGTCCTTATAGGCTTTCTGAAAACTGTCATCTGTAAATCCTGTGCCTCCTGTCAACACCAGTAGTTTATGATAATGTTGTCATTGTACAGCTGTGGAAACTAAATCTCAGAGAGGAAGAATCTGTGCACAGGACCCCAACCCAATAGTGTTTCTTCTATAGTTGGGACCCTTTTAAATTTTGATTCCCAATTGTCTTCCTGGCTCAGGACACAGCACAGCACTTCCTGGCCCAGGACACAGCACAGCACAGCACAGGAGTTCTGCTGTCAGCATCAGCCAGATGTGAGTTTGAACCTGAACTTATGTGGCATGAATCAAAGTATTCTCCCTCTGAAAGTCTGTTTCAACAACATCATCAACAACAACAAATAGCAACAACAACAAAATTAGGAGGATAAAAGTCAGTTCAGATGCTGTGGAGCTTCATGGGTTAGCATATCCATGATTTTCAGCTCAAGGAGATTCTCATTCACTTCTAGTCTGCACCTCGCCCCCCTCCTGGGTGGAGCAGACTACTCAGTGGATTATCTTTTCTCCTTTTTTCACCAGAAGAGTCCTAATTTTCTCACTCATTTTCTGTCATCCACTCAAGCAAACCTCACTCTGGTTTCAGAGCTGAATCCGAGACTAAGTGCAGAGACCCAGAACTTTAATTTGCTCTAGTGAATTGGCTCTGGAACATTTTAGGAGCCATTGGGAAAGAGAAACACTTCTTTAGGGTTTCTGAGCTGGTTGGATAAGAAACTGGATCTTTTGTTAATTACTTCATTACTCTGAGAGTAGTGTCCTGCTAGAGAGTGAAGATAACACAAGAGAAAAAGAAGCAAGAGACAGGGAGAAGAGATTCTAATGGCGTTGTTAAAGCTCCTAGATCCAACCATACCCGAAACCTAAAAGGACCTTTTAGTTACAGAGGGAACTAGTAAGTTCCCTCTCCCTCCTCATCTCTTCCTTTCTTTTTCCCTTTTTTGGCCTGTTTGAATTGGGTTTCTACAACTTACAATTGAAAGAGTAAAATCTTTTGTGGCTTCCAGGTTTTAATAATATCACTGACCTTAAAATGTTGGAGGGGACACCACCAATCCTACCATCTGTTTTATTTTTATGTGGGTTTGCATCATCAGCTGCACAGCTGTTCCTATAAAACAGTGACCTAATGCCTTCAAGTTCTATCTCAAGAAAATGTTACTGGGACAATCTGTTCTGAGAGTCAGCACTTAACTCTCTGGCTCTGACATAAAAATCTCTTTCACATAAGATATTGAGGAAGACATAGAGCAAATTCTATCTTATGATTCCTTAATCATGCAAGAGCCAGCTGGTGACATGGCCCAGCCTGGGCCCAGGCAAGTCCCTGTGGTCTCCCAGCTACCCAGAGCAAGCACCTGGTGGACAGCAGACTCCTGGTGCTCTGTTAGATGTTTGGCAGTGGGAACAAACAGGTAGAAAAGAGTGAATTGCCGGACTCCACTGTTCCCAGACCTTTTAGGCATAGGGGCAGATTCCTACAGTTTTCAGGGCCAGCTTTATTTCATCCATCACTTGCCTGGCTCATTCTGGAAGGAGTCTGCTCTTCCACTGGTGGGACATGAGCCCTGGGTCCTGCAACTGCAGCCACTCTGTGTCATATAGTGGTTAAGGTGTGGGCTTGGGAGTCAGGAAAACCTGAGTTCCAGGATATTCACTACATGTGAGACATGTGATCCTGCCTCTGTGAGTCTCAGTCTCTTTATCTATAAAATGTGGCCAAATAGGAGTATGAACCTCCTGAAGTTGTCATGAGGTTTAAAGGGAACCACATGGGAGAGCACTTAGCATGTGGCCTGGACTGCTTCAAACAGTGAAATGTGACTCATTGTTCTACTGATAATGCTGTGTCTCTTGTTCTCCACTGTGAGTACAAGGCCTCTGGTCTATTTGTTCCCAAGGGTCAAAGGCAGAGCCCTTACATTAGGGGAAGGGCCAGTGGGCTTGTCCTTGAAGGGGGCAGGAGGGGAGAAGTGGGTGATACAAGTCCCACTTAAAGCCAAGCTGACAGGGGCCCTGGGAGGTGTAGCAATTATTTCCTGGTGAGGGTGAGGGCTGAGGCTATGGAAGAGGAAAAGGGAATCCCGGGGACAGAAGTGACCACACAGGATTGGCTCTCCCTCCCTCCATCTATGGCATAGCAGCCCCAGGCGGCAATGGCACCTCTTCCATAGAAGGCCCTCCAGGGCCTTATCTCTCCACTCTCTGCTCCCACAGAACTACTTGTAATTGTCACGATCACAGGCAGACAAATAACTGAGCAGCTGGCTGCAGTTCAATTTCCCCAGGAACCAGACTCCTGCTCAGCCCAGTCATCCCATGGAGGTTCAGGGAGCGAAAAGGTTCAGAGGTCTGGTTATGTGGTGGGTACAAATGTCATTTTACAGTCCCAGGAATGTAAGAAACAGAGTTTAAAAAATTATCTGAGCTTGACTCTGATGGTAGAAACTGAACCTCAATCAGATGGATGTTCTCCTTTCTACTGGGGTCTTGTGTAAGTTTGGCAGTGCCAAGACCTCCGCAGGGGTTAGTGGGATGTGGAGAAGGGAGCATTTGGTCTTGGTGTTGTCATCTGTCTCTGCTGGTTGCCCCTGTGGTATGTATGGTCTCATTTGATTTTGTCTTTGGTCCACCCAGGTCACTGCTGTATCTTCCTTCATGCCCAGGAACAAGACTCTTTAGTTCACACCTTTCCACATCACTTTTCTCTCTGCCTTTCTGTTGTCCTCGTTCCATGCTGGTTCTCTGGACCTCCTGCGCGGATCACATGCACATTGTTTTTCTGCTCTCCAACACCTGGTACAGGAGCTCTGGGGTGCTACCATATTCTGGGACTTCCATCCTGGGAGGGAATGCAAAAGTCCTCTCTTTTCTGGAGTCCCATAGGTATCTTGGGATTCTGCAGTTCTCCCAATCATTACTCTGAACTTCACCTTGGGGGTAGGGCATGCAGTCCCTTCTGATTCACTCACTGAGGTCAAACTCTTACCTCTAATTTCCTCTATCCCCCAAGCCTGGTGAATGTGTATCTAGGCTGGGAGTGTGTCTTTTTATGTTTTTGGGGTGCTTACTTCACTATACATTCCTCTAGATCCTTTTGACTGTTATAGTGTGTTTGAAGCTGCCATAGGTGGTACATCTCTCCACTGAGGCAGTATGTAGGTCACCCTGAATGATCTGTGAATGGAATAAACATCATGGGGCATTTCTAGGGATGGAAAAAAGGTACAGATGGATTAACATATTGAAGTGTTATTTCCTGAGCCTGAACGTGACTTTGGTGCAGCACACAAGGAATTTCTCACTTTAGCTCCAGGGAGGGGGTTTTCTTTGGAGATCAGCTCTTGGAAAACAGCGTGGATTTCTGGGAAAGGAGAATGGAAATATTATCTTAAAATGTTGTAATTTTAATGTTCCATGCCTAACCCCTCCCTGCCTCCTCCCCAGTCACCTCCTGCTCCCAGCTGGATGGGCAGCACTGTTATGAAACCCTGTTATGGCTGAAGTCCACTGACCTGGGAAGCAGGAGACCCATGTCCAAAGTGTGTCACTAATGAGCTCAGGAACTTGGGTGCATCTCTTGCTGTCTCTGGGCTTCTCTTTCATGGTATCCAAGAGAAGGAGAGTTATAACAATTACCACTTAGTGTTGTGGTGTGATTCAGTGGGAAGAGCTGTGAGCACACCTTACAAATGTGAATACACAACAAACTAACAAAATCTGAGAGGGCAAATGTCAAAGTTGGCAGGTAGAAATTACTGCAGAAAAGTAAAGCATTTGTTGCTCCCAGTGACTTCCTTGGCTAAGGTTTCTATGAAGTTTGACTCTCTGGGTGTGAATGCCAGACACCAAATTTGAGATCTTGAGCAAATTAGTCACTTTTGATATCTTATTTCTCCCATTTATAAAATAACATTTATCACTTGGTCTCCTTTATGGTGTTACTGTGAAAATTAAATGAGATAATACATGTAGGTGCTTAGATCCATGCCTGGAATATAGTGAGTGCTCAATAAACACTAATTATTACCAAGAGGGAGGCAATGTCTCTCATCATCAGGGTTCTACCCCTGTGGGCTCAGCTTTCTGTATTAAAAACTTTTATCTGTTGGATGAGGGAGTACACGCTTTCTGGCTTTTGATCCTCAGCCTGGTTTTGTTCTTCAAAATCTGTGTTCTTCCATTTCCCTGAATATTAGCCTATTTGACTCACCACTATTCTTGAACCTGGCATGTGTGGGCCTCCTCTTCTCTGTTCCACTCCTCTGAGTGCAGTCCCCTGGTCATGCCTCTGTATCCCTCTCTGGACCCCACTTTGCCCTCCTCACATCACTGAGGCTCTGTTGCTTTCCTCCTGTGAGACTTCACTGGGAGAGGGGCTGCATCTCTGATTTCCTGTGCATCTGCCTCTCAATTTCCTTTCTTAAAAAGGACAAACTTATCTGCTTGGAATCCCTATATATTAGCAACTCCACCCTAAGTGCTGGGTGGCTACCCTCAGTAGTTTTTTTAAAAATACCTTCTAATCTGGGAACACCATTGGATTACATTTCTCTGCCTCCCTTGCATGTGGCTGTGGACTGAGGTGTGCCCAAAATGATGTGAACAGAAGTGATGTGAGCCACTTCCAGATCTGGCCTATACCCCTTCCTCCTGCCTGTCCAAGCTGTCTTCCCTTTTGCCAGCTCAACAAAGATGAGCACAGTTACCTTGGCAGGCAGGACTGGAGATGACAGAGGCACAACATGGAAGGGTCCTGAGTTCCTGGACATTTGTGAAGGATTGATAGACATCCAAGAAAACTACCTTGGACTGAGCAAGGCATAGACATTTGTTGTGCTAAGCTGCTGAAGTTTAAGGGGTTGTTTGTAATTATCCTTAATCTAATTCACCCCCTTGCACTGCCCAAGACACAGCAGTCATTCACTCCATCTTCCATGGGCTGACTATGGTCACTCATGCCTCTGCTTGAAGAACCTTCACCAGTGCCTTTTTGATAAAGCTCAAGTTCTTAGTGAGGTGTTTTGGGCTTTTATTATCCAGTCCTTCTGGCATCATTTATTTTATTTCCTATTTGTCTCCCAATTGTACACTGCAAAGTCTTACAAAAGCAATCAGAACACAAGAAATATAATTTCTGTGCAACAGAGAACATCAGTATTGGTGCATAAAGAATTGGACTTAGGCAGCTTCAACAACACAAGAAGGTGAGTTAGGATTTCACTGAATTCAAGGTACATTTACATTTGTACAGGCCCATGCATTCATACACCAGCTGCCTGTATGTCCACTTATTTGTAGCATCCTCTATTAATGAGTTTTACAAGACTTGTAACCATAGTTACACATGAAGATATTCACACTGGTGATAAGGAGTTAGTCCATGGAATCCTCACTGCCTTAGAAAATGATCCCATTGTGTGCTTTCTGTACAGACCTGCCAAAAGTCCTTTCATTTGTCAAATAAGCCTGTCCTTTTCATGCCATGTCCCTCTTTCTGGGATACTTTCCCTGCCTTCCCTCCACCCTAGGAATGCCCTGGTCACCCTTCTTTGCTCACTTAGTAGTCACCGTCTCTAGCTATGTACCCCCAGCCTTCCAGCTCACTTTCTTTTTGGTCACATAATTCTTTAATTTCCAGCTCTTTGCTCAGGCTCTCTGATTGGAACTGCAGTGTGGGTCTCTGGTTGGTCTGTTTCTCTCACTGGACAATAAGCTCAAAGGAGTGTTAGTGTTCATCTACATGTACTCTGCATGTACGGACTGACTCAGTAAGTAGAGGGAGGAGGGATTCTGGATGTCCAGATGCAGTTCAGCCAAAGTATTGGCCATAAGGCTGGCAGTGAGATCATTTGGCACATTATCCCTGTCTAGGAAGACCATGGATGTGGCATGGGAAAGGAAGAAAATTTATTCTGAATGGCCCCAGTGGCCAGAAGTAGGACCAGAGCTTGAAAGGATGTGGGGTCCAGTATCAGTTCATTTAAAGATGTCACTTTCCTGTGTTCACTAAAATATTTAAAAAAAGGATATGTTTAAAACATCAGAGATGTTCAGAAAATAATACATTTTTTTATGCCTCTACCACCAAGATACAACAGATGTTGACATTCTGCCATTTTTGTTTCAGGCTTCTTTTGTTAAAGAAATTAATGGTGCAGAGATGATTATAGACTCCTGTTCCCTATACCTCTCTTTATCTCTTCCTATACCCTACCCCTACCCCTACCCCTGATCCTAACTCTCAGAAGCCACCACTACTCTGAGGTTTGTGGGCACCCTTCCCATGCATGTTTTGTACCTTTTCTATACACAGTACACATTATTTTCAAATGATATTTACATATAGAAAATACATACAAATGAACATGTGTGTATAGTATCATATTATATACATCAACTTTGTGTTTTTTGACACATCCATTTTGCTGCAGGTAGTTTTAATGAATTTATTTGAACTCCTGAAAACTACCACTACTGCATGGATAAACCAGTTTGCATCTGTTTATCCACCTAGAGATATTTTTTTCATTTTTCACTATTATGACCAGTTCTGAAAAGAACCTTGTTTATGCCTGTTGTGTGCACAAAATAACATGTTCTAACCACAGAACTGGCTATTTCCAGTCCCTGGACTTGGTGATGGAGAAATTATCAAGGGTCAATGTTATAAAGGGGTTCCCTCCACTGGTTTTTAAGTGGAATACGATGATTTGTAAATTCCCTTCTAACCCTGAAACTCAAGGCTTTCACAAGTTTGGGAATGACAGTATTAAATAAACATGTCATGGGGTTTTCTCCACTTGCACTACTCAGGGGGCAACACAAGCTACTCAGGGGGCCAGTGATTAGAAGGATTTTTAGAGATGATCTATTGCAGCCCACCTGTTGGTGGTGTCTCCATGCTGGAACCAGAGTATGTTGGAACTGTCATTACACTAAGCTCTGCTTATGAAGTCATTCAACAAATACGTGTTGTGCACCTATTATGTGCCAGGCACTGTTTTAAGCATTTGACACATGTGGTGAAGAAAAGAAGGTCTCTCATAGAGAGTTTATGATTGTACATAAATAAGTGATAGAATGTCATGTGCTGCTATGAACTGAGTTGTGTCCGTTCCACCAAAATTCGTAAGTTGAAGCCCTAGCCCCAGTATCTCAGACTGTGACTGTATTTGGAGATAAGATCTTTAAAGTGGTGATTAAATTAAAATGAGGCCTAATCCATTCTGACTGGTGTCCTCATAGGAAGAGGATATTTGGACACTAAAAGAGATACCAGGCCAGGGTGCACGTGCACAGAAAAAAGACCATGTGAGAACACACAGTACCAAGGTGGCCTTCTGTGAGCCAAGGAGAGAGGCCTTAGGAGAAATCAACCCTGCTGACACCTTTATATATGAATTCTGGCTTTCTGAACTGTGAGACACGAAATTTCTGTCATTTAAGCCACCATCTCTGGTCTTTTGTTCTGGCAGCCTGAACAAACTAGTATAAATGCTGTGGAAAAAAGTAAAGCAGTGTCACAGGATGGAGAATGAGGAGGCTGGCTGCTATTTTTATGAAGGTGGTCAGAAAAACACTGCTTTCTGAGGTATTTCATCAGGACCATGATAATTATCTCCACTATAGAGATGAGACAACGTAGCTCAGAGAGGTTAAATGACGTCTACAAAGCCACACAGCTGGGCAGCAACAGAGTTTCAAACTATGTTCTTTGATTCCAAATTACTCTTGTGTTACACAATGCTGTGTTAGTCCTGTTTTTCATTTAAAAGAAAAACCAGCATATAAATGTTAGTTTACAATTTATAAATTATTTTCATACATACTCTCACCTTTCATCCTCACAACAAATTAAGAGGGGAGATGACCTCCTGTCCCCTCTCTCCTGCTCCTCCTTCTTATCATCATCATCATCTTTGTTTTCTGAGGCTTAAAGAAGTTAAAAAGATTGATCCAATCTCACAGAGGCACAGTGAAAGGGCTGGAGCTAGAAGTAAATTCTACTCTGTTGATCTTTTCATTCTGTAGGATAAATGTTTCCTTTTCAGAGAAAGCTTCAATCAGCCCCTGAAGTTTACATAGAGCCAGGAGTCTGTACTTACTCTCCAGAGAAATGTCACCCAGATTCCACAGTGACTTGCGGGGCCATCTGAGTCAGTGCATTAAGTCCATTTCTCAGAGGTGCCAGCCCCTTCTCCCCCACCCATCACAACCTCCCTCCTCCCAGCTGGGCACAGGACCCTGCCCAGCCCAGCAAGCCTCCTGCCACTGGGTAAAACAACCTGATAGCAGAGAGTTCATTTGTCTGACTATAAAGTGCATTCAATAAGTGTAAAACAAAACTAATTGGCTCTCTTCCATATAAATTTAATCATACCATAAAATGTGATCAATGCAAATAAAATCCACTGAGTAGGTTAAGTGTCAGGGATCCATAAAGGGGATAAATGGCCCAGCCACAAATAGCGAGAATCACAATCTGGGGTCACTTGTGAATTAAAGGTTTCACAGGCCAGAGCTGACAATGGAAAATGGCAATGGAGGGACATGGAAAATACCCTTCTTTTGTGCCAGCTGTGTGGAGCAGACAGTTTCCTTATTAATGTGAGGCACATGTGTTCTCAGATAAGATACACTGGATAGTGTTCATCAGATGAATGTTTTGTGTGTCCACAATCCACACACAGCCTGTAGGTGCTGCCCAAGCCTGCTCTGTGTCAGATTGGCTGTTCTCACTGCAGACAGAGTCTGGGGTTTGTGGGATCTCCTTCCCAAAGGGTTACGTGATGCAGGGGGAGGGGTGCAAAGATCTCTTTTGTGCACAATGTATTTAGGGACGAGAAGCTGGGTAGATTCTGGTGACTCCTAACATTCCAAATCCAATAATTTGTTTTATGCTTACACCATATCAGAGGGGCTAATAAGGCATTTACACCATGCACCTTTGTTCAGCTGTCACATGGACTCTTGGTTCATTTCTATCCCAGTTGGAATCATGGTGCCTCACCTGGAAGCTGAACCCTGTTCAGACTGTGCTAGGCCTGTGAGAATGGGTCTGTGGGGAAGGGCAGCCTTGCAGTCATTTTCATTGGTGCAGGGTATGTGCTTAGGGAACCCCCTCCCCAAACTCCTGCCCAGAAGTCTAGGCATGTATGTGTGCACAGTGATAGTTGGACATCAGGGAAGGCATTAAAGAGACATCTGATCACTGAGAAGCCACTCAGCTGGGAACCCAGGACAGTTCTGGCCCCCAGCTGTGAATCTGGAAGGACAGAGAGAATACCTTCCCCAAAGTATCTGGAATAATTAGGGAAGTTTGTTAAGTGCAAGTAAAGAGTAAGCAAGGAAAAAAGGCAGGAGTAAATGTTTGGAGGAGATAGTTCAAAATAACCTGCCCATACCAGTTCCAAGACTCAGTGTCCTCATCTCTAAAATGAGCATCAGAAAACCTACTTTAGTAAATGGCAACTTATCAGTAATACACCCAGAAACGGAAATCAGAACCTACCCCTGGGGGGAGAGTCCTAAAGGGGTGGGAATTTTCACACATTAGCATGGGTGTGGAGCTAAGGTCTCAGGATTTCTCTTAACCAAACTCCTACATCCCAGGGCCTTTGCATTTGCTATTCCTGTTGCCTGATGCATCCTTCCCCTTATTGCTATTTTTCTTTCAAATTTCAATTTAAGTGCTTTTACCTGTGAAGCTCCTCACTGACACTTGCCCAAGACCAGATTGCCTTTCTGTGAACTCGCAAGTCTTCTACTCTCAGTGAGTAGCATTGTTTGTTTGTTTATTTATTTATTTATAAATTTTAATTGCTGTTCTTGTACAGTTTTCTGTCTTCTACTCCCATCCCAGCCCAATGCCCCAGCCCTCCGCAGCTCTCTCCCATTTCCACCCCCCCAGCTTTTGTACATGTGTCTTTCATACTTGTTGCTCTAAACCCTTCCCCTTTCCCCCTGAAATTCCTTCCCTTCTCCTCTCTTGTTCTCAATTTCAGTGTCTTTGGTTATATTATGCTTGTTTGTTTGTTCCGTTGATTAGGTTTCTGTTAAAGGTGAGATCATATGGTATTTGTCTTTCACCTCCTAGCTTATTTCGCTTAACATAATGCTCTCCAGTTCCATCCATGCTGTTGCAAAGGGTAGGAGCTCCTTCTTTCTTTCTGCTGCATAGAATTCCATTGTGTAAATGTACCATAGTTTTCTGATCCATTCATTTACTGATGGGTACCTAGGTTGCTTCCAACACTTGCTATTGTAAATTGTGCTGCTATGAACATTGGGGTGCATAGGTTCTTTTGGATTGGTGTTTCAGGGTTCCTAGGATATAATCCTGGCAGTGGAATTGCTGGGTCAAAAGGTACGTCCATTTTTAGTTTTCTTAGAAAATTCCATACTGTTTTCCATAGTGGTTGTACCAGTCTGCAGTCCCACCAACAGTGCACTAGGGTCCCCTTTTCTCCACAACCTCTCCAACACTTGTTGTTTGTTGCTTTGTTTATGATGGCCATTGTGACTGGTGTGAAGTGGTATCTCATTGTGGTTTTAATTTGCATCTCTCTGGTAGCTAGTGATACTGAGCATCTTTTCATGTGTCTCTGGATCCTCTGTATGTCCTCCTTGGAGAAGTATCTGTTCAAGTCTTTTGCCCATTTTTTAATTGGGTTGCTTGTCTTCTTAGAGTGGAGTCATGTAAGTTCTTTATATATTTTGGAGATTAAACCCCTGTCTGAGGTATCATTAGCAAATATGTTTTCCCATACAGTTGGTTCTCTTTTATTTTAATAGTTTTTCTTTAGCCATGCAGAAGCTTTTTATTTTGATGATATCCCATTTGTTTATTCTTTCCTTTATGTCCCTTGCTTTAGGGGACATATCAGTAAAAATGTTGCTGCGTGAAATGTCTGAGATTTTCCTGCCTACTTATTCCTCTAGGACTTTAAGGGTGTCACAGCTTATATTTAAATCTTTTATCCACCTTGAATTTATTTTTGTGTATGGTGTAAGTTGGTATTGCAGTTTCATTTTTTTGCATGTAGCTGTCCAGTTCTCCCAACACCACTTGTTGAAGAGGTTACTTTTACTTCATTTTATGTTGCTGCCATCTTTGTCAAATATTAATTGACTGTAGAGAAATGGGTTTACTTCTGGGCTCTCTGTTCTATTTCACTGGTCCATGTGATTGTTTTTGTGCCAGTACCAGGCTGTTTTGATTACAGTGGCCTTGTAATACAGATTGGTGTCAGGTATTGTAATCCCTCCTACTTGGCTCTTCTTTCTCAAAATTGCTGCAGCTATTCAAGGTTGTTTATGGCTCCATATAAATTTTTGAAGTGTTTGTTCTATGTCTGTGAAATATGCCATTGGTACTTTAATAGGTATTGCATTGAACTTGTAAATTGCTTTGGGTAGTATGGACATTTTGATGATGTTAATTCTTCTGATCCATGAACACAGTATATGTTTCCATTTGTTTGTGTCTTCCTTGATTTCTTTCTTCATTGTTGTGTAGTTTTCTGCATACAGGTCTTTTACCTCCTTGGTTAGGTTTATTCCTAGGTATTTTATTTTTCTGTATGCTATATCGAATGGGATTTTTTTTCTTGATTTCTGCTTCTGGTGTTTCATTGTTGGTATACAGAAATACCTTTGACTTCTGGATATTGACTTTGTATCCAGCTGTTTGGCCAAATTCATTTATTATGTCAAGCAGCTTTTTGGCTGAGTCTATAGGATTTTCTATGTACACTATCATGTCATCTGCAAATAATGATAGTTTTGTTTCCTCCTTTCCGATTTGGAGGCCTTTTATTTCCTTTTCTTGTCTAATCGCTGTGGCCACTACTTCCAATACTATATTGAATAGAAGTGGTGTAAGTGGACAACCTTGTCTTGTTCCTGATCTTAGTGGAAAAGATTTTAGTTTTTGCCCTTTGAGTATAATGTTGGCTGTAGGTCTCTCATATATGGCTTTTATTATGTTGAGGAATGCTCCCTCAATTCCCACTTTGCTGAGTGTTTTTATCATAAGTGGGTGTTGTACCTTATCAAATGCTTTTCCTGCATCTATTGATATGATCATGTGATTTTTGTCTTTGCTTTTGTTTATGTGATGTATTACATTTACTGATTTGTGAATGTTGAACGATCCTTGCATCCCTGGGATGAGTCCCACTTGGTTATGATGTATGATCTTTTTAATGTATTGTTGGATGCAGTTTGCCAATATTTTGTTGAGGATTTTAGCATCTGTGCTCATTAGCGATATGAGCCTGAAGTTTTCTTTCTTTGTTATGTCTTTATCTGGTTTGGGGATTAGAATGATGCTGGCTTCATAAAAAGAGTTTGGGAGTCTTCCTCATTTTGGATTTTTTTGAAAAATTTGTGAAGGATAAGCATTATCTCTTCCTTAAATGCTTTGTAAAATTCTCCTGTGAAACCATCTGGTCCCAGGCTTTTGTGTGTCGGGAGTTTTTTGATTACTGCTTCAATTTCATGTGCTGTTATTGGTCTGTTCAGGCTTTCTGCTTCTTCTTCATTGAGTTTTGGGAGATCATATTTTTCTAGAAACTTTTCCATTTCACCTAGGTTTTCAAATTTCTTGGCATATAGTTCCTCATAGTAATTTCTTATAATCCTTTGTATTTCTGCGATGTCAGTTGTAATCTCTCCTCTTTCATTTCTGATTGTGTTTATTTGGGTCCTCTCTCTTTTTTACTTGATGAGCCTGCTGAAAGTCCTGTCAATTTTGTTTATCTTTTTAAAGAACCAGCTCCTGGATTCATTGATCCTTAGAATTGTGCTTTTATTCTCCATGTCATTTAATTCTGCTCTGATTTTGGTTATTTCCTTCCTTCTACTTGCTCTGGGCTGTCTTTGCTGTTGTTCCTCCAGTTCTTGTAGACGTAGGGCTAGGTTGTTTGTTTCAAATTTTTCTATCTTTTTTAGGTAGGCTTGTATTGCTACAACTTCCCTGTGAGGACTGCCTTCATTGTGTCCCATAAGTTTTGGGTTGTTGTGAGGTCATTTTTGTTTGTTTTCAGAAACTTTTTGATTTCTTCCCTAATTTCATTCTTGACTCAGTCATTGTTTAATAGCATGCTATTCAATCTACATGATTTTGAGTGTTTTGGGTTTTTCCCGTTGGGATTGGTTTCTAGTTTCAGTCCCTTGTGGTCAGAGAAAATGCTTGGTATGATTTTAATTTTCTTGAATTTGTTGAGGTTAGTTTTGTGTCCTATCATGTGGTCTATGTTTGAGAATGTTCCATGTGCATTTGAAAAGAATGCATGTTTAGTTTCTTCAGGATGAAGAGCTCTATATATTTCAGTTAAGTCCATTTCATCTAGAGTGTTGTTCAATGCCACAATATGTTTGTTGATATTTTGTTTAGAAGATCTGTCTATTTTTTGACAGTGGGGTGTTAAAATCCCCTACTATAATTGTGTTGCTGCCAATATCTTTCTTGAAGTCCTCTAAGATTTTCTTGATGTATTTAGGTGCTCCTATGTTGGGTGCATATATATTTACAATGTTTATGTCTTCCTGGTGGTTTCTTCCTTTGAGTATTATGAAGTGATCTTCAGGATCTCTCTTTATGGCTCTTCTTTTGAAGTCTATTTTGTGTATGAGTATTGTTACCCCGGCTTTTTTTCCCTGTCCATTTCCTTGAAAATTTGTTTCCAGCCCTTCACTTTGAGTCTGTGTAAGTCTTTTGTCCTGAGGTGGGTCTCTTGTAGGCAGCATACGTGTGTCATGCTTTCTTATCCATTCAGCTATTCTATGCCTTTTGATTGGAGTATTTAATCCATTTACATTCAAGGTTATTATTGATAGGTACTGATTCATTATCATTTTTGTACCTGTGTTCCTCTCCCTCTCTTTTTCCTTTACTTCCTTTCCTTAAAGCAGGCCCTTTAGTATCTCTTGCAGAACTGGTTTGGTAGAGGTGTATTATTTTAGACTTCTTTTGTCTGGGAAGCTCCTTATTTGGCCTTATATCTTGATTGAAAACCTTGCTGGGTAAAGTAGTCTTGGTTGCAGGCCTTTGGTTCTCATTACTTGGAATATTTCTTGCCATTCTCTTCTGGCTGGGAGTGTTTCCATTGAGAAGTCAGCTGGTAACCTAATTGGGGCTCCCTTGTATGTGACTTCCTTTTTCTCCCTTGCTTCCTTTAAGATTCTCTCTTTGTCTTGGAATTTTGCCATTTCAATTATGATGTGTCTTGAAGTGGGCTTTTGGCTTCCTCTTGATTAGGTCTCTCTGTGTTTCCTGGATTTGTGTGACTTTTTCTGTCATCAAATTAGGGAAGTTTTCCATCATTACTTTTTCAAATAGGTTTTCTATCCCTTGCTCATCTTCTTCTCCCTCTGGTATTGCTACTATATGGATATTTTTATGTTTCATATTGTCTTTCATTTCTCTTAATTCCTCTCTCTTCATTCATTCTGAGCCTGTTTTCCTTTTCTTACTCTTTCTCAGTGTTTTTTTTCTACTTTGTCCTCCAAGTCGCTGATCTGGTCTTCTGCTTCATTTTTTCTGCTTTTGATTCCTTGTACTGTGTTCTTCAGTTCAGAAATTGTATTCTTCATTTTGTCTTGGCCCTTGTTGATAGTTTCTGATTCCTTTATCATGTTGATATAGTTTGCAGTGAGTTCACTGTAGCTTCCCTGTAGTTTGTGGTAGCTCATTGAGAGCTCTTGGAGCTTCCTGATAACCATTGCTTTGAACTGAAACTCTGATATTTGAGTTGCCTCCATTTCATTTAGCATTCTTTCTGGGGCTTCCTCCTTTTGTTTTGTTTGTGGATTGTTTCTTTGTCTTCCCATTGTTTGTGAGGCTCTTCGTGTTGGGCTCAGTTTCTTAAATTGATTTGTTCTGGTTCCCTGGGTTTTTGGTGTGTACTTCTGTGGTAGAATACCTGTCAGATTCAGTGGTGCTGTCTCCTTTGAGTATCCTGGTGTTCATGGCTTTCGGTGTCTCAGCTGTTGAAATGCCCCATTTTTGGGACCAAGTCTGGGTTTTCCACAGTTCCAGGGTTTTTTTTTGTTTTATTTTGTTTTGTTTTTGTCTCACTCATAGTTGTTTAAAAAGAGAAAAGAGGAAAAAAAGAAAAGAAGAAAAAAATGATAAAAAGAAAAGAATAAAGAAAAGCAGAATGAAAAAGAAAAGAAAAAAGAGAAAGGAAGAAGAGATAAGCTTGGACAGAAAGGAAGAAGGAATAAAACAAGAAAGAAGTAACGAGAAGCAAAAGGAGTTGAGGGGTAAAAAAGATAAAAATAATGAAAAATTAGCAATAAGAAAAGAGGAAAAAAACCCACCTAAAACATCAACTCTTGCTGCTATCAATCTTGCCAAGCCAGTTTTTCTGGCCTTGCTGACTGCAGTGGCCAGGGGGTGACTGTATTGTTTTTCTCCCTGTTCAGCACTTAGTTATCTTTGGCCTACTGTCCTCAGAGCTAGCCTGGGGCCTCCCCACACAGGGCCTCAGGTGTATCTTCTGAGGCAGCATGCACCTGCTGTGGTCGCGGGCAAGCACTAATGATCTTTCACCCTTCCTTGCACAAGTGCTGACTGTCCTGCGAGCATGAATCAGCCCCCACACAGGTTGCACACAGGTGTCTAAGATCTCCCAGCAGTCCGCGCAGGTCCCTGATGGCGCAGGGGTGCCGAGAGACTGTAGTGTGGCTCCCTGATTGTGCTCGGGTGCCGAGAGATGGTAACGCTGATGGCGCGCGCGCACCATGCGACTCTGGCCCAGGTCCCCTGGTGGCGTGCTGGGGCTGATGGATCCCCACTCAGCTGTTCCCAATGGCACGTGGGTGTAGACAGTCAAGCAAGCTCCAATGTGCAGTTCTCCCAGGGCTATGAGATCTTAACTTCTCTCTGTGAGATTTCAAGCAACCACGTTTATCCCATTGCTGCCAAAACCTTGTTTGGCTGATCAGGGAACAGTTGACCTGACTCCCTCCCTCCCTAGAGTCTTATGGCCAGCACTGGCCCAGGATCTCAGCCCCCGCCCTGGTCTCCGTGCTGCTGGAGTACTCTCCTTACCATCTGGTTTTTCAATGTCCACTGCAATTTTTGATCTCCTGCTTTCAAATATGCTGTGTTTCTGATGTCTGTTTGCTGTGCTCACTGTAAATCGACCAGGTTTTTCACCTGTGTGAAGAAGGAAGAGGAATGTGCTTCCTCTTACCATGCCGCCATCTTCTCTCCACCCTGTTGTTTAGTATTGTGCTCCCACAATCATCCCTGGTTAGACGGAAAATGTGCTGGGCATTTATGACACATTGGTGGTGCTTCATGTTTGTTGAACTGGTGAGTGACTGAGTGAATGAATAAGTTTGGAACACCTTCCTGATGTCCATCATGGGTGGTGACTGTGAGTTACATTCAGGGGATGGCATTCCAGGATGATTTGAATTCTTCCAGCCTCAAGACTGGAACTGGGGCTGGGTGAACTTACAAATAGTGAGGTCTGGGCAGTCAGGAACAGATAAGGAGGCAGATGAGTATACTGCTTTGACCCTCTTTCTTCCAGAAGAGCTGAAAAAGGTCACACATTGAGAGTTTTTTAAAAATCCTCACTGGAGGATATGTTTGTTGATTTTAGAGAAAGAGAAAAACATGGATCAGTTGCCTCCCATATGTGGCATGACTGGGGATTGAACCCACAACCTAAGTATGTACCCTGATTTTACTGGGAATAGAAACCTCAACCTCTTGGTGTATGGGATGATGCTCCAACCAATTGAGCAACCCAGGAAGGGCTTATTGTGTATTTAATGGCCCCCAAAGAGAAGCCCATCTAGCAGTACTCTGGCTCCCCATCCACTCATTCCCCACCAGTTCCTTCGAGTCCCCAGTTCTTTCCTCAGAGTCTATCTCCTGCCTCCTGGAATCTGCTTCACCCTCAGTTGCAGCAACTCTGTCTTTTTCCCTATGATTTATCACTACAACACTGTTCACCATTCTCCTCTTCTATTTGTCCGCTTTCAATAATTATTTAAGCTTTATTAGGTATTTATCAAGTAAACTGTCAGCTTTGGAAGTTTGCTTATTGTAGCCAGAGGTTTAGAAAGGTGATGTGTATGCATCTCAGAGCTCACACAGTGAATCCTCTTTCTGGATTGAAATGATCATGAACATGATGTTTTATGGGATAATAGAGAGAAGGTTCCAACTTCTAGGGTTGGATATGTTTCTCCCCACCCTGAGCTTTTTTGAGAAAGAAATATGCAAGCAGCTCAGATGGCTGGGTACTGCAAAGAGGTGTGTGGAAATGTATTCACTGTGGGGAGTCAAGAAGGAACAGATGAATGGCCCAGCTCAGATGGCCTTTAAATTCAGGAGGTTGAGTGCAAGCCAAGTTAAACACCACTGGGCTCCATAGCTCCCGGAACTCTGTTGAGATGGAAGATTAATCTGGCCATAGGGCACTGGAGGGATGCCCTCATCCAGAAGAGAGCAAGGAAGGCAGGCAGCCTGGTGAGGACACAGTTGACACAGTGTAGGTATGAAATAATGTCCTGGACCAGGGCAGATAGTGGCATGGATTCAGAGGGCAGAGTCTTTGAGGAGGGTGAAAATCATGGGGCTATAATAGTATAACAGGAGTTGTACAATCCTTTTTATTTTTGTTTCTACAGTTTTTATATGTAGAAATCAAAGCTCCAAAAAATCACTGAAGAGGACTTGTTTTTGCTCATCTGGCATCCATTAAATCCCTTTTTGGTAAGAGCAGCCAAATTTTATTTTGGGAAAATTGCCTGTCCTCTTGTTTCAGTTCATGAGGTTGAGGTAGGATTGACAACACCTCCAGCTTCAGAGGTGAGCATGTGGCCCAGGTTTGGCTGGTGAGTGTATTTTAGTCCTGGACCAGAGTCACTTTCATGTATGGAATGGCTTCCTGAGCCAGGCCAGTGTGGTGCCACTCAGCTCTGAGGCTTTGTTTAGACAATTGGGGATGAGCTACATCTGTACTTGGGGACATTAATTTATGGCTGTGAGAATCAGAAATTACCGTTGTGCTTTGTAAATAAACAAAATCTGTAAACATGCTGCTATTACTGTTACTACTTTTGTTAAAATCCCCCATGGTTAGGGTATCTGCAGAGGCAAGTCCCACTGTCACAGGTATCAAATCAAGCAACAGACAGATTGCTAGACTAGATGGTCTTTAGGAATCTTGATGAAAAGAATGTACATTTCCAAAGCAATGACTAGGAACCTGGAGCTTGGTGTCTGAATGTGTGTTCATGCATTAGGTCCCACTGAAGCTTTGTGCTTGACTTGCTGTATCTGTTTGACCAATTGGGAGTTGTAGAGTCCTTATCCAAGGTCACCCATGGAGCCCATACAGACCTGGGTTTATAATCAGTTCTGTTGAACTCAGGATTCAGAAAAGTAGTAGCAGGCAAAACTCAGGAAGTTGATAGCAAGAAGGGAAAAGATGGAATAGGAGATTGTTCATATTTGGCTTTTCAAGAGAAAGGGCAGTGTGCTCAGGAGCTACTCAAGACACAGCTATGAGATCCTCATATGGGGAGAAGGCCTGGTTTGGTCAACTGTCTCGATCCCCTAGAGTCTCAACTTTGTTAAAATTCATTCATTCATTCACTCATGAAATATTTATTGAACATCTGCTATGTGCAAGGCCCTGAACTAAGCATGTGAATATGAATTAGGCACTGTCTCTTTAAAAAACTCCATTCACTGGGGAACATGTTTCTGCAAAGAACTCACTCTAACAAAATGTTATATGTTCTAAATAGGTCTATGATCAAGATGTACATCAGAGGGACCTAGTAAATAGAAGCATGTATGAAATAAAATCTTGAATCAAGAGGAAGGACATCTGAGCTGGGTTTTGAAGAATACATAGGAGTTTGTAACATGCACAAGATGAGGAAAGCGTGTACCTGCAGAAATGTAGAAAGGCACGCAGGGTTGGTGTGTTTGGAGAAAAAATAGCTGGTAGATCTGATTGAGCCTGGGAGGTGGGGTATGTATATGAGTTCAGAATTCATCTGAGCTCATGTGAGCAGGACTAAAGGATGAAGAAATGCCAAGATAGGGTTTGGGTATTATCCTGGGTGCAATATGCAACCTTCGAAGAAATTTAGTTCTGGGGAAAACAGATCAAATTTGGAATTTGTAAAGCTGACACTTGCTGCTATTGGAGGATAGATTAGAGGGTACCAGGCCTTAGATAGGGAAGTCACTTGGTGGGGGGTCTGCTGAACATACTGAGGGCCGTGACTATATGGACTTGAGTTAGGACAGTGTTTGAGAAGCTGCAAAATTCAAGATCTGGGGTCTGAGGAGCTTTCACAGTTCCATCTGCTTGTGCATTTCCAGGGGTGGGGGACTCACTACCTTATGGGACAACCAGCCCCTCCTCAGCTTCCTTATAGCTCTGAGTTTTCCAGAGAACACTCTGAAAGCAGTGGCCCCTCCACCATTCTTATCTATGAGTTTCTGGAAGGAAGTGATAGAATATCTGACTGAAGGAGGCTAAGAAGACTGACCAGAGAGAGCTCCCTCCTGCAAGAACACAGTGAAGATGGGGGCAGTTCCAGTGGACCCCAGCTGAAGTTGGAGAAAGGGAATCAAAGATGTTATTATGCTTAATGCATGGAGAGGTGGAGAGAAAGAGCAAAGGCCAGATTCTTTCTGCCCTGGAATCCTCTTTGGAATGCCACTGAATTTCTACATCCTCCAGAACAAAACATACAACTAAGAAACATCCAGGTGGGAAAGGACCTCAGACCATCTAGGCCAGGGGTCAGTAAACTTTTTTGTAAAGGGCCATATAATAAACATTCTAGGCTATGCTGGCCATAAAGTCTTGGCTGCAACACTCAGCTAAGTTGAAAGCAGGTATAGACAGCATTAAATGAATGAGGTGACTGTGTTCTTATGACACTGTATTTACCAAAACATGGGGCAGCCCTAAGGCTGTTGTTTGCCTACCATTGAACTACACGTTTACTCAGTGGAGAAACTGAGGCTTCACTTTGAGAAACAACACAAAATTCCTTAACATCAAACAGTTCCTTGACAGTACATGATCAATAAATATGTGTTAAGTTGAATCAAAACAATATATGTCACCTTCTTTTATACAACAGCAATTAGTGGTGATGAATATATTATTGGAACTTGTATACCTGATCTATGGGAACAAAAGTTTGAATTGCTTAACTTTCAATGTTAAGTAGCAATGGGCTTGAGCCCAAATGAAGAAAGAAAATGTCCATATATCTCCATTTCTTCCTCCAGTACCCTTGATCCACATGGCTTGGCTTGGTGAGAGAATAGGGATTTAGCTGGGATGCAAGAGGTGAGAGGACAGGCAGTACTAAGGCTGCAATTTAGTGATGAGAGAGCAATAGGGTAAAGTCAGTTTAGTTTTGTTGTATCCATTCCAAACTAGGATGTCAACAGCTGCAATGGGACATTTTAAAATAAGATGACCCATAGTCAGAAACCAGAAGCACCTAGTCTGAGGCAGGAGGCTTTGTATCCAAAGAGAGTCCTGTTTCCTCTACTTTCCAGCCATATCAACTTGAACAAGGGGTTCAACTCCCTGAGCTTCAGTTTCCTCATTATAAAATAGGGATAATAGTGCTTTCCTTTTAAGGATGTTTTAGAATTCAATGGAATTATGAATGTCAGGCACCTCATATTAGGCTGGGTACATGATGAGGGGTTCTTTTGTTTTTTTTGCACTATGAAAATGATGCATTCACAATGATGGCCACAGCCCACCAAAGTCTGGAGGCCATGGAGTTTATTTGTTATATCAGACCCCTCTTCCTATTATGATGAATTTATAAGGGATCACATGTGCAAAATGCTCAGCAAAGTGTCTGGCGCATAGGAAGTACTCACTCAATATTTGAAAATCTTGGGAATGAAAGGCACAAAAATCCATGGTTGTGAATCTGCTAGATAGCAGCAAGACAGATCAGTTTCCTTGGGAGTGGCAAAGGGTAGCTTATCTACTGCTGCTCTGCACTTCCCAGTCTAAGAGCAGAAATCAGATTCAGAGGGAAGATGGTGGCATGGAAGAAGGAAGCAGATTCCACTTCCCCCTACATATGGGAGAAAAATCCAGCCTATCTACGGAGGAACAGAGCAAACAGCTAACAGTACCAGAGCATATATGAAAATAGGAGATCAAAAATTGTAGCGGGCATTGAAAAACCAGATGGTAAGGAGAGTGCTTTAGGACAATAAGGGCCCAGGGACCAGAGTGGGGACCAGGGCGGCTGCAGCCCCAGGACTCTTGGGAGAGAGCCAGGTCAATTGCTTCCTCCCCAGCCAAACAGAGTTAGAGCAGCACAAGGAGATACCTGGTTGCTTGAAGTTGCAAAGAGGGGAAAAAGGACTGAGTGGCAAAAACGCAGGGGCTGTGAGCACCCACACATAGTCCTGGGAAGAGGGAACGCCCAAACCCGTGCGACCAGAGGAGGCCTGGCTGTGCGCCCACAACCAGAGGACAGTGCACTTTGTGGAAGACCCAGAGCCCACACCAGTAGACCCAGGGTGAGTGTGCACACTGCAGGGGGCCCAGAGCTCACAACTGTAAATACCGGAAAGCACATGCTTGGGAGGGCCCAGATACCATGGCCAAGACCCTGCGGAGAGGCACCGGCATGGCACTGGGGAGAGTGTGCGAGAGGCTGGCAGTACTGAACTGGAAGGGACAAAAGTGATACCAGTTGCCCCTCAGCCTGCTGCAACCAGCAACACCAGAAAAATTGCTTTGGCCAGTTTGAAACCAGGAAGAGGTTTCTTTTTCTTTTTCTTTTTTTGTTCCTTTGATTTAAGTAATTTTTATTTTTTATCATTGTTATCTCTCAATTCCTCTTGTTTCTACTCTTTCTTGTTTTATTCCTTCTTCCTTTCTTTTCAATTTTATCTCTTCTTCCTTCCTTCTTCTGCCTTTCCCCCCATTTTTTCTTTTTTAAAATAACCACAAGTGAGACAAAAAAACCCAGAACTGTGAAAAGACCAGAGTTGAACCCAAAGAGGAGTCATGCCAACAGCTGAGACAGTGGGACAAATTTCACTTTGCTGTTACAGAGAACCTGCACATTATTGCATATTTGTATTGTTATTTTTTTCATTATTCTTACATCTGTTATTTGAAGAGTATTTTTGTATTCCTCTTCTTTCTGTTTAGTCTTCTTTGCTTGGCTGGTTATATTGTATTATTTGACAGGTTTCTCCTATTCTCTCATTCATAGTGTATTGCTAATTTACTGTCCTTCACTCCACTTGTGCTCCATTAGCACACTACTCAAGATCCTATACTCCCTATTCTTGTTATCTAGACCTCATAGATTCTGTCATATGATTGTTGCTCTAATATTATTGTAAAAAATAGCTGTTCCATACAATTGTAAATACTACACAACACCCCTCCCAGATTTTAGCCCACTTCATGGTTTCCTGAACTGTATTACTGTAGTGGTTAACTCTATTCTCTCACACACTACACCTATTTACTATCCCTTACTCTCACCTTACTTCAGAATCTGACCTCCCACAACCTCACTGCTTTTTAGATCCAACTCACAGTCCTTCCCTCCCAAACAAGAGTCTTATCTTCTTTCCATCCTTTCTAAAAAGTGGCTAGTCAGGCAGTAGAACACGGTTAACACTATACATAGCCAAAGGATCTCCTGTCTCTTCTCTCCTGACTGCTACTGTAAATATCATAGAATACTCTCTTGTTGTCTTAAACCATTTTGCCTTACCCCTCCAAATGATCACAAAAAAGAATAGGTGGAAGCTGTGAACACCAGGATACCTGAAGGAGACTGCACCACTGAATCTCACAGGTGTTCTAGCACAGAAGTTTACACCACAAAACAAGGGAGCCAGAATAGATCAATTTAAGAAGCTGAGGTTGACAAGAACAGTCTCACAAACAATGGGAAGACAAAGAAACAATCCACAAATGAAAGGAAAGGAGGAAGCCTCAGAAAGAATGCTAAATGAAATACAGGCAACTCAATTATCAGATACTGAGTTCAAAGCAATGGTTATCAGGAAGCTCAATAAGCTCACAATGAGCTACCAGAAATTGCAAGGAAACTATAATGAACTCAGTGCAAACTATATCAACATGCTAAAGGAATCAGAAACTATCAACAAGGGCCAAGAGGAAATGAAAAATATAATTTCTGAACTGAAGAACACAGTAGAAGGAATCAAAACAGGATCAATGAAGCAGAAGACCAGATCAGTGAGTTGGAGGACAAAGTAGAAAAAAACACTGAGAAAGACCAAGAAAAGGAAAAGAGGCTCAGAAAGAATGAAGAGGGATTAAGGGAAGTGCAAGACAACATGAAACATAATAATATCCGTATAATAGGGGTACCAGAGGGAGAAGAAGAAGAGCAAGGGATAGAAAACCTATTTGAAAAAGTAATGATGGAAAACTTCCCTAATTTGATGAGAGAAAAAGTCACACAAATCCAGGAAACACAGACAGTCCCATTCAAGAGGAACCCAAAGAGACCCACTTCAAGACACATCATAATTAAAATGGCAAAATTCCAAGAGAAAGAGAGAATCTTAAAGGCAGCAAGGGAGAAAAAGGAAGTAACATACAAGGGAGCCCTGATAAGGTTAGCAGCTGACTTCTCAATGGAAATGCTCCAAGCCAGAAGAGAATGGCAAGAAATATTCCAAGTAATGAGAACCAGAGGCCTACAACCAAGACTACTTTACTCAGCAAGGCGTTCAATCAAGATATAAGGCCAAATAAGGAGCTTCCCAGACAAAAGAAGTCTAAAAGAATACACCTCCACTAAACCAGCTCTGCAAGAGATGCTAAGGGGACTGCTTTAAGGAAAGGAAGGAAAAGAGAGAGAGAGAGGAACATAGGTACGAAAATGGCAATGAATCAGTACCTATCAATAATAACCTTAAACATAAATGGATTAATGCTCCAATCAAAAGGCATAGAATAGCTGAATGGATAAGAAAGCATGACACACACATATGCTGCCTACAAGAGACCCACCTCAGGACAAAAGACCTACACACACTCAAAGTGAAGGCCTGGAAACAAATTTTCCAAGCAAACAGACAGGAATAAAAAGCCAAGGTAGCAATACTCATATCAGACAAAATAGACTTCAAAAAAAGGGCCATAAAGAGAGACCCAGATAGCCACTTCATAATATTCAAGGGCAGAATCTACCAAGAAGACATAAACATTGTAAATATATTTGCACCCAACATAGAAGAACCCAAATACATAAAGAAAATCTTAGAGGATGTCAGGAAAGATATTGACAGCAACACAATTATAGTAGGGGATTTTAACACCCTACTGTCAAAAATGGACAGATCTTCTAAACAAAATATCAACAAACATATTGTGGCATTGAACAACACTCTAGATGAAATGGACTTAACTGATATATATATAGAGCCCTTCATCCCAAAGAAACTAAATATGCATTCCTTTCAAATGCACATGGAACATTTTCAAAGATATACCACATGATAGGACACAAAACAAGCCTCAACAAATTCAAGGAAATTGAAATCATATCAAGCATTTTCACCCATCACAAGAGTCTGAAACTAGAAACCAACCCCAAGGAAAAACCTAAAAACACTCAAAATCATGGAGATTGAATAGCATGCTATTAAACAATGAATGGGTCAAGAATGAAATTAGGGAAGAAATCAAAAAGTTTCTAGAAACAAATGAAAATGAACTCACAACAACCCAGAACTTATAGGACACAGTGAAGGCAGTCCTGAGAGGGAAGTTCATATGATACAGGCCTACCTAAAAAAGATAGAAACATTTCAAACAAACAACCTAACCCTATGCCTACAAGAACTTGAGGAACAACAACAAAGACAGCCCAGAGCAAGTAGAAGGAAGGAAATAACCAAGATCAGAGCAGAGTTAAATGGCATAGAGACTAAAAGCACAATTCTAAGGATCAATGAATCCAGGAGCTGGTTCTTTGGAAAGATAAACAAAATCGACAAGCCTTTAAGCAGGCTCATCAAGAAAAAAAGAGAGAAAACCCAAATGAACATAATCAGAAATGAAAGAGGAGAGATTAAAACTGACAGCACAGCAATACAAAATTTTTGTAAGAAATTACTATAAAGAACTGTATGCCAGGAAATTTGAGAACCTAGGTGAAATGGACATATTTCTAGAAAAATATAATCTTCCAAATCTCAATGAAGCAGAAGCAAAAAAAAAAAAAAAACTTGAAGAGACCAATAACAGCAGATGAAATTGAAGCAGTAATCAAAAAACTCCTGAAATGCAAAAGCCCTGGAATGGATGGTTTCACAGGAGAATTCTACAAAGCATTTAAGGACGAGCTAAACCCTATCCTTCACAGACTATTCCAAAAAATCCAAAATGATGGAAGACTCCCAAACTCTTTTTATGAAGCCAGCATCATCCTAATCCCCAAACCAAATAAAGATACAACAAAGAAAGAAAACTTCAGGCCAATATTGCTGATGAACATGGATGCTAAAATCCTCAACAAAATATTGGCAAACCACATCCAACAATACGTTAAAAAGATCAAAACTGTACAAGAACAACAATTAAAATAAGTTAAAAAAAGAAAAAGAAAAAAAGAATAGAATTTCAAGAGTGTAAAAAAAAAGATCATATACCATGACCAAGTGGGATTCATCCCAGGGATGCAAGGATGGTACAATATTCACAAATCAGTAAATGTAATACATCACATAAACAAAAGCAAAGACAAAAATCATATGATCACATCAATAGATGCAGAAAAAGCATTTGATAAGGCACAGCACCCATTTATGATAAAAACACTCAGCAAAGTGGGAATAGAGGGAGCATTCCTCAACATAATAAACGCCATATATGAGAGACCTACAGCCAACATCATACTCATGGGCAAAAACTAAAATATTTTCCACTAAGATCAGGAGCATGATACGGTTGTCCACTTTCACCACTTTCAGTTTAGTATTGGAAGTTTCAGCCACAATGATCAGACAAGAAAAGGAAATAACATGCATCCAAATCAGAAAGGAGGAAAGAAAACTGTCACTGTTTGCAGATGACATGATAGTGTACATAGAAAATCCTATAGACACAGCTATAAAGCTGCTTGACCTAATAAATGAATTTGGCCAGACAGCAGGATACAAAGTCAATATCCAGAAATCAAAGGCATTTTTGTATACCAACAATGAAACAGCAGAAGCAGAAATCAAGGGAAAAAATCCCATTCAGTATAGCAAAAAGAAAAATAAAATACCTAGGAATAAACCTAACTAAGGAGGTAAAAGACCTGTACTCATAAGTCTACAGAACGCTGAAGAAAGAAATCAAGGAAGACACAAACAAATGGAAAAATATACCATGGTCATGTATTAGAAGAATTAACATCATCAAAATGTTCATATTACCCAAAGCAATTTACAGATTCAATGCAATACCTATTAAAGTATCAATGACATATTTCACAGACATAGAATAAATACTTCAAAAATTTGTATGGAACCATAAAGGACCCTGAATAGCTGCCACAATTTTGAGAAAGAAGAGCAAAGTAGGAGGGATCACAATACCTGATACCAAACTGTATTACAAGGCCACTGTAATAAAAACAACCTGGTACAGGCATAAAAGCAGGCACGTGGACCAATGGAACAGAGCAGAGAGCCCAGAGATAAACTCAAGTCTCTATAGTCAATTAATATTTGACAAAAGGGGCAGAAACAGAAAATGGAGTAACAATAGTTTCTTCAACAAGTGGTGTTGCGAGAACTGGACAGCTATGTGCAAAAAAATGAAACTTGAGCACCAACTTACACCATATACAAAAATAAATTCAAGGTGGATAAACAATTTAAATATAAACTGTGACACCATTAAAGTCCTAGAGGGGAACATAGGCAGGAAAATCTCAGATATTTCATGCAGCAACATTTTCACTGATATGTCCCCTAAAGCAAGGGACATAAAGGAAAGAGTAAACAAATGGGATCTCATCAAGATAAAAAACTTCTGCATGGCTAAAGAAAAAGTATTAAAATAAAAAGAGAACCAACTGTATGGGGAAACATATTTGCCAATGATACCTCAGACAAGGGTTTAATCTCCAAAATATATAAAGAACTTACACGACTCCACTCTAAGAAGACAAGCAACCCAATTAAAAAATGGGCAAAGAACTTGAACAGACAATTCTCCAAGGAGGACACACAGAGGATCTAGAGATGCATAAAAAGATGCTCAATATTGCTAGCTATCAGAGAGATGCCAATTAAAACCACAATGAGATACCACTTCACACCAGTCACAATGGCCATCATAAACAAAGCAACAAACAAGTGTTGGTAAAGTGGAGAAAAGGGAACCCTAGTGCACTGTTGGTCGGATTGCAGACAGGTACAACCACTATGGAAAACAGTATGGAATTTTCTAGGAAAACTAAAAGTGGATCTACCTTTTGACCCAGCAATTTCACTCCTAGGATTATATCCTAAGAACCCCGAAACACCAGTCTAAAAGAACCTATGCACCCCTATGTTCATAGCAGCACAATTTACAATAGCCAAGTGTTGGAAGCACCTCAGGTGCCCATCAGTAAATGAGTGGATCAAAAAACTCTGGTACATTTACACAATGGAATTCTATGCAGCAGAAAGAAAGGAGCTCCTACCCTTTACAACAGCATGGATGGAACTGGAAAGCATTATGGTAAGCAAAATAAGGCAGGCAGTGAAAGACATACCATATATCTCACCTTTAACAGGAAACTAAACAATGAAACAAACAAAGAAGCCAAATACAAGTAAACACACTGAAATGGAGAACAGGCTGACAGTGACCAGAGGGGAGAGGGGATGGAATTTCAGGGGAATTTCAGGGGATAAGGGGAAGGGTTTACAGGAATAAATGTAAAGGATATATGGACATAAACTAGGGGGGGGGTGGAAATGGGAGGAAGGTGCGGAGGGATGGGTGGGTAGGATATCATGGGAGTAAAAGACAGAAAACTCTACTTAATCAACAATTAAAATAAAATTAAAAGAATAAAAAAATAATACTAAGTACAGAAATCAATGACATGTTAGTTTGTCCTTTCTGAGGCCTTGGTGGGGCCATAATAAGGCACTTCTGCAAGATTCTGGGACTTTCTGTCTCTGGTATCCTCCCTTCCTCCCTCCCTCCCTCCTCTCTTCTCTCCCTCTCTTCCCTTCCCTTTTTTCCATCTACACATCAGATCTTGCTCTGTATTACTGGCCTTCAGGGTTCCAGGTACAGCTTGCATTATAAAAGACATCCTTTGAGTTTCCATCCCTCCAGAGCATCAGTGTCAGAGTGGGTACTACAGCCCTTCCCAGGACCAGGATACTGGTCTCTGCCCTATCAACTCTGGCTTTCCCAGCCTCTCTGAGCTGGAGGCTTCCAAAGGCCCAGCAGATCCCATTGTGCCACCTGCAGGGGCACTTTGGAGGATTTCCCTAGCAATACACCTGCCTTAGGCCTGCTGCTCTCCAGCATGTCCCATGTGAACCTCTTGCCCCTTGGTTCCTTCTCCTATGAAACCCATCCCTATTTTTCCCAACAGGATGACTTGGTTTCAATGCCTAGACTCCATCCCTGACTAGAACAGCTCTTCCTCATCATTCAGGGGGCACAACCACTGATCTTGCTTTTCAACCAATTGATATGAAACTTTGGAACATGCAACCACAGTAGGACTGATGGCCCAACCTTAGGTGACATTATTGCCTGGATCCTCTTGACAGTATCATGTGCCCAAACTCTTTTTTTTTTAAATTATATTTTATTGATTATGCTATTACAGTTGTCCCATTTCTCCCCCATCATTCCCCTCTACCCTTCACACCCCCTCCCACCCACATTCCCCCCTTCAGTTGGTGTCCATGTTTCATAAGTTCTTTAGCTTCTACTTTCCCCACACTATTGTTGCCTTCCCACTATCTATTTTCTACCCACTGTCAATGCTACTTATTCTCTATACCTTTTCTCCCTCTCTCCTCCTCCCAGTCTCCTGTTGCAAGCCCTCCATGTGATCTCCATTTCTGTGTTCCTGCTCCTGGTCTAGATGTTTGCTTAGTTTGCTTTTGTTTTAGATGTGGTTGTTAATATCTGTGAATTTGCTGTCTTTTTACTGTCCTATTTTTTATCTTCTTTTTCTTAAATAAGTCCCTTTGACATTTCATATAATAAGGGCTTGGTGATGATGAACTCCTTTAACTTGACCTTATCTGAGAAGCACTTTATCTGCCCTTCCATTCTAAATGACAGCTTTGCTGGATAGAGCAATCTTGGATGTAGGTCCTTGACTTTTATGACTTGGAATAGTTCTTTCCAGCCACTTCTTGTCTGTAAGGTCTCTTTTGAGAAATCAGCTGACAGTCTGATGGGCACTCCTTTGTAGGTGACTCTGCCTTTATCCCTTGCTGCTTGTAGAGTTCTCTCCTTCATTTTAATCTTGGCTAATGTAATTATGATGTGCCTGGGCATGTTCCTCCTTGGGTCCTAATTCTTTGGATCTCTCTGAGCTTTCTGGACTTCCTGGAAGTCTATTTCCTTTGCCAGATTGGGGAAGTTCTCCTTTATTATTTGTTCAAATAAATTTTCCACTTGTTGCTCTTCCTCTTCCCTTTCTGTACCCCTATAATTTGGATGTTGAGATGTTTAAAGATGTCCTGGAGGTTCCTAAGCCTCTCCTTGTTTTTTTTTGAATTCTTGTTTCTTCCTTGTTTTCTGTTTGATTGTTCCTTTCTTCCTTCTGGTCCACTCCATTGATTTGAGTCCCAGTTTTCCTCCCATCACTATTGGTTCCCTGTGTGTTTTTCTTCATTTCACTTATTGTAGCCTCCATTTGTTCCTCTAATTTGTGACCAAAATCAACCAATTCTGTGAGCTTCCTAATCACCAGAGCTTTGAACTGTGCTTCTGATAGGTTGGATACCAGTGCTATGAGCTCTGCATCTGATAGGTTGACCACCTCCTAGTTGCTCAGATGAATTAGCTCTGGGGTCCCGGTCTGTTCTCCCTTTTGAGTCATCCTTGGGTTTTTTAATTTTATTTATTTATTTTGTCTGGTTGTGGCTGTTAAGTAGTGAGGGGCAGAGCCTTAGGTGTTCACTAGGGTGGGGCAAACCAGTCACTGGGTTGTGATGCTGGATGTGGGGGCAGGGTCTGAGAGGGACAATGGCACTTGCTCCACTCTGTGCCAGATTTCAGTCACTTCCGCCACTTCCCCCAAGTGAACTGAACTCTTCTGGTGCTGATTCCCAGGTGGGTGGGCCTGCACATGCTCCAGGACCCTGTGGGTCTCCCCATCGAACTCTCCTGTGAGGCTGGGACTCCCTCCTGGCACCTCAGCCCTGACAAGTATTTTCAATGGGTGCTTTTAGGCTTCACTTCCCAGCACTGGGGTCCTGCATCATGCAGTCTGTCTTGCTGCCCATTTTCACCTGGTTTATCTGTGCACAAATGTGTGTCTGTGGTCCACCACCTTGTGCACCCCACTTGGCCTCCTCAAGTTGGGCAATGCTGTTGCCTGTGCACCTGGAGTGATTGTGGGCCTGGGAGCACCACCAGCTTATCCCACTGCGATTTGTCTCCTGGGGCCACAGACTCTACCAGCCACTGACTCCACCCCTCTTACTGGTCTGGGTGAATCGTTATAGTTGGACTCCTGTACAATTCAATTTTCTCTCTGTCCTGGTTGGGTTTTCTTTTTTTTTGGTTTTATATTTTTTTGTCCCTAATCTTGGTTGTGAGAGGAGGCACAGCATGCCCAGCTGTGCCTTGTTTTTAAATCTGTTGTTTTCCTTCTTCTGTTTGTGCAAGGAGTCAAAGTGTATCTACCTATGCCTCCATCTTGGCCAGAAGTCTACTTTGATTTTATCTCAAACTCTTCAAGGGACTCTTGTCACTGTTTTCCACATGGCAAGGTTGCAACCCTGGCCTGGACCCTGTTCCCTTCTCTGTGGATTTCTTTCTAAGTTCCCAAGATCAGTGGGTTTGTTAGAGATCTCTCTCTCCTATCAGGGGCCAGACTGCCAGACTGGGGTGTGGGCTGGGGGTTACCAGGTCTGGTAGGAAGCTGGAGGCCTGAGAAAGAGCAGATGGGAGGAAAAATCAGGAACTCCTGGTGCAACCTAGACATATAAATGTCCTGGCTGCTGTGAAGTCTTTTAAATGTTTTGACAATCCTCAATCCATCAGAGCCTTTAATCGGGTTTTGACTGAGTTGTTCTATATGTAAATACCAGTTACTCGTGAAGTTGTTTATAGCCAAACTGTCTGTTTATGCAATTTGTGTCCCAAGATCACAGCGTTTTCATTGCAGGATGAAAACATTCCTTTTATTTAATGCCCAAAACACTTCCTCCTTGGGCTAGGGTTCATTTTCCTCTTTGGCTTTTAAATATGGCACAGCAATTTGGTGAGCGGAGGAGAGGTGGCTCCCATCCAGCTGAGGCTATGAGGCGTCCCAAGGAGGGGGTTACCTGGATCCATGGAGTGTGCTCTCAGACATCTCAGCCCAGTGTCCTCCCAGAATAGACAAAGTGCTTATTGTCCCTCAAAGCTACCAGGCCAGGATTTGGGCAATTATTATAAAGACTGGTTTGGAATTTGCCTTCTTGAAACTGACTCTCTTCTCCCACCCAGTCTCCCAGGACTTTGTGACTCTCATGTCTCACCTGGATGACTGTAATGCCTCTCATTCCCTCCCACAGTAATCTCCTCAAAGCCCATAGGGGACTTTTGGAAAAGCAGATCTGTCCTACTCTCTCCTGTCTCTCTGCCTGTTGCCCTCAAGAAAATCCCACCTGCACCACCATCTCTTGCATGGCTCTCTGAGCCCCATGATCAGGATCCATCTTTCACACTGGGCCAGGTTACCCTTGAACCCTACACCCCAGCTTCACTGAGTCATTTCATAGCTTTATCCCTGGCCTACCAAATGGTGCTGAGAAAATGAAATGTTGCAGACTGGTACCTCAACACACTCATGCATCTCAGCATTTCCCAAGTGCACCAGATTTAGTCTTAGTGACACAGCAGTGACCAGCATGGACAAAGAGACTGCCCTCATGGAATTTATCTTCTAGTAGAGCTCACATACAAACTCCTGGCCTTCAGTCTCAGCTGGGGGATGCCCCCTTCTGTAGGTCCACTCTGGGCAGAGTTCTAGCCTTTCTTATGAAGCTCACTGCCACCATTTCCTCCTCTGGTTTACAGAAAAAAATATAGTCAGCAGGAAAATTTCCTCTTCTTCCTTTCCCCACCAATCTGGAACTCACACCTTCCTCCTCCCCACTCCTCATTTCAGAGGAAAAGCCTATAAGAAAGGAAAACTCGCCTATATCTGGAGCAAGTCCTCCACCCACTCAGGAGTTCTGCCCTGGTGCCTGTCATTTCTGCTGCACTTTTATCCTTGGTCTGTCTACTGTCTGCCATCACCATTTCCAAGTTTGGAATAACAGTTTTGTAACAACACTCTGTCAATGCCTGCAGAGAGGTCCTCAAGCACCAACAGCAGGAGATTTTGAAAGCAGATGCCTGGGCCATGCTACAGAGCAATTAATGCTGTCTGTGGTGGGGTGAGCCCAGGAATCAATATGTTTTGAAATTTCTCCCAGGTGATTTTATAATCAGCCTGGGTTGAAAATAACTACTATTGTCTTATTGCTTCCCTTCCTGTCACAGAAAATCTACTCAAAATTAGTCCAAGATACTGTCTCCATTTTCCATCTCCTGGCTGAATCCTCAATCCACTGACATTCAGCTTCATTCCATCAATTTGCTGAAATTGCTTTGAAAATGTCACATCACTGTCTATACCTAAATCCAGCTGACACTGCTCATTCGCTGGCATAAGTTCTGGAACGTGTGATGGCATCGACCACCTGTCCTTCCTGCAATGGCCTCTTGTGCCCTGGGATCCCATCCTGAGCTCCTTCTCCTGCACTTGTTCCTCTCAGGCTCTTCTCTGGGCTTCCGTCCCTTCAGCCACTCTGGGATATTGGTGTTTCTAACATTTTATTCTCTCTTCTCCATGGGTGAGTTAATCTATTAATTCTATCTGTACATTCCTTTCTAGCCTAGTCTTTTTTGAGCCCCAGATCTTTCCCTCTCATTACCTGTTGAACATTTCACCTGTCTTCTTTCCAAACCAGATGCCCCTGGTTTACTCCACATCTCCTTACATGACACCATCAGTGCCCCCAAACCTGAAACCCAGGTGTCCTCATAGTCTCCTTTTCTCTTCTTCATGTGCAGTTCGTCACTGTGTCCTGAGAATTCTGAATACTTATAGATTCTCTCTGCTCCTTGCCAATGCCCACCAGCTCTGCCTGAGTTCATGAATTTTCTCTTTCTTAGTCCCACCTCCAGTCTCACCTTCATTAAGCCATTCTACACATGATCATCACATTGATCTATCTTTAAAGTCTGACCATCAGTCTCCACCTTAATCTCACTTTTCAAATATTCTGTAGTGTAAACTCCTTGAGATGTGTGGTTTGTAAAATAGGGTAGTGGTGTGACTCACAGAAAATGCCAATAGATAAAGGTGCAGGGCAAGTGCCCCTGTAATGTAGGCAAAGACAAGATTCTCTGCACACAGTGAATAACCAGAGCAGGAGTCAGCTTTGCTGACCTTCAGGTCCTGTGAATTGACCTTCAGTTTCCATGAAATTACCTTACTGCTCCAACAGGAGCTTGAGAAAATTCCTTTTGCAGTTTTGCTTTGCTCTTATTCCCTCCAAAGTGAAATGGAGATAGATGCTGCTTACATGCATGTTGCCCATCAGGTGCCAGCAATGGATAGTAATCCCAATGCATCTTGGGCACTTCCCTCAAGAATGACTGAATCTGAAGTTGACTTCCAGCTCTCACTCCCAGCCTCTTTCCAAGCAGGTCTAAGCTTAATGCTCACTCAAAGTCTGCCCTGAAGCCTGGCTCCTGCCTCTCCCTCTCTCTCCAGCCTCATGTTCTGCTACCCACGACCTCACACCATACACTCCAGCCACATTAAAGGACCTGCAGGTACATAAATTTGTCATTATCTCTTTAGTCTCTGTGCATTTGCCCATGTAGCTCTTTCTGCTGGGAGCCTGAGTGTTTCCTACTCATTTTCAAGACTCACTCAGTGTATATCCAAATTAATGACATTAACTTCAATATGACAGATGATGTTGAGTTGCTGAAATAGTTGTTTATTAGCAAAGTGAATGTGGTATTGATAGTTTCAGGGAAAGATCCCTGAGTGTATTATGTCCATTTTATGAAGGAAGCTCTTCTTTTTTCACTTTTTATTTTTATAAAAAAATATTTTTCACAATGAGATACCACTTCACACCAGTGAGAATGGCCATCATAAACAAATCAACAAACAACAAGTGTTAGAGAGGATGTGGAGAAAAGGGAACCCTAGTGCATTGTTTGTGGGAATGTAGACTGATGCAGCCACTGTGGAAAACAGTCTGGAATTGTCTCAGAAAACTAAAAATGGAACTGCCTTTTGACCCAGCAATTCCACTGCTAGGATTATATCCTAAGAACCTTGAAGCACTAATCCAAAAGAACCAATGCACCCCAATGTTCAGAGCAGCATAATTCACAATAGCCAAGTGCTGGAAGCAACCTAAGTGCCCATCAGTAAATGAATGGATCAAAAAACTATGGTACACTTACACAATGGAATTCTATGCAGCATAAAGAGAGAAGGAGCTCCTACCCTTTGCAACAGCATGGATGGAAATGGAGAGCATCATGCTAAGTGAAATAGGCCAGGCAGTGAGGGACAAATACCGTATGATCTCACCTATAAGTGGAATCTAATTAACAAAACAAACAAGCAAGCAAAATATAACCAGAGACATTGAAATAAAGAACAATCTGATAGTAACCAGGGGGGAGGTGGGAGGGGGTAACAGGGGAGGACAGGGGGAAGAGTTTTCAGGAACTTCTATAAAGGACACATGGACAAAATCAAGGGGTTGAATCAGGGGAAGGAGGTGGGGATGGCTCAGGTGGGGATGGAGTGGTGGAGGCAAAATGCAGACAACTGTACTTGAACAACAATAAAGTAATTAAAAAATTACTTTCAATTACAGCTTACATTCAGTATTATTTTGTGCAGCATAATAGTTAGACAATCATATCCTTTCCAAGATGATCTTTCTAATATTTCAAGTACCCACCTGGCACCATACACAGTTATTATAATATTATTGAATATATTTCCTATCTGTACTTTATATCCCCATGACTATTTTGTAACTACCAATTTGTATTTCTTATCTTATTCACTTTTTTCACCTAGTTTGCCTCACCCCTCCCCTCTGGCAACCATCAGTCTGTTCTCTATGTCTATGAGTTTGTTTCAGATTTGTTCATTTACATTGTTCTTAAGATGCTACATATAAATGCAATCACATGGCATCTGTCTTTCTCTGTCTGACTTATTTCACTTAGCATAATACCCTTTGGGTCCATCCATGCTGTCACAGATGCTAAGATTTCATTCTTTTTATGGCTGAGAAATATTCCATTGTATGTAAAACCACTGCTTTTTAATCCACTCATCTATTAATGGGCACTTGGGTTGCTTCCATAGCTTAGCTATTGTAAATAATGCTGCAATGAACATAAGGGTACATATATTCTTTTGAATTAGTGTTTTGTGTTTCGTCAAATATATACCCAGAAGAGGAATTTCTGGGTCATGTAGTGTTTTGTTTTTTTTGTTTTTATTTTTGTTTTTGTTTTTGAGGAACCTCCACACTGTTTTCTACAGTGGATGCATCAATTCGCATTCTCATCAATAGTGCATGAGGATCCTCTTGTTGAATTGCTCCCATTATCACTATGTAATGACTTTCTTTGTCTCTTATTATAGCCTTTGTTTTAAAGTCTATTTTGTCTGATAGAAATACTGCTGCCCCAGCTTTTTTTCATTTCTATTTGCATGAAAGATCATTTCCATTCCTTTACTTTTAGTCTGTGTGTGTCTTTTGACCTGAGGTGGGTCTCTTGTAGTCATCATAAATATGGATCTTGTTTCCTTGTTCATTCATCTACCCTATGTCTTTTCATCAGAGCATTTAACCCATTTACATTTAAAATGATTATTGATAGGTACATATTTACTGCCATTTTATTCTTTATTCTTTGTATACTCTTCTTCTTCTTCTTCTTCTTCTTCTTCTTCTTCTTCTTCTTCTTCTTCTCTTTTTCTTCAAGAAGTTCCTTTAACGTTTCTTATCATATTGGTTTGGTGGTAATGAAACTCCTTTAGCTTTTTTAAATCTGGGGAGCTCTTTATTTCTCCTTCAATTTTAAATGATAGCCTTACTGGGTAGAGTAGTCCTTGCTTTTCATCCTTTTGAATATTTCATGCCAATCCCTTCTGGCCTGAAAAGTTTCTGTTGAAAAATCAGCTGACAGTCTTATAAAAGCTCCCTTGTAGGTAATTAACTGTCTTTCTCTTGCCACTTTTAAGATGCTCTCTTCGTATTTAACTTTTGCCATTTTAGTTATGATGTGTGTTGGTGTAGGCTTCTTTGGGTTCATCTTATTTGCACTTCCTGTACTTGTGTGTCTTTTTCTTTCACCAGGTTAGGGAAATTTTTAGTAATTATTTCTCCAAATAGGCTCTTAATTCCTTGCTGTCTCTTTTCTACTTCTGGTACCCCTCTGATGCAAACATTGTTACACTTGATGTTGGCCCAGAGGTCCCTTAAATATCCTCATTTAAAAAAAAATTCTTTTTCTCTTATTATTTAGTGTTTTCTGCTACCTTGTGTTCCAAATCACTGACTTGATCCTCTGCTTCATCTAACATGTTGTTGATTCCTTCTAGTGTATTCTTTATTTTAAATACTGTGTTCTCCAACAGGTTTTTTGTTGTTTCAATGTCCTTTTTTATGCTGTTGAAGTTCTCACCAAGTTTCTTGAGCATCCTTATCACTAGTGTTTTGAATTTTGTATCTGGTAGATTTGCTTGCCTCCATTTCATTTAGTTATCTTTCTGGAGATTTCTCCTGTTCTTTCCTTTGGGGCATGTTTGTCTCCCAATTTTGGTTGCCTCTCTGTGTTTGTTTCTGTGTAGTAGGTAGATCTTCTATGTCTTCCAGCCTTCATAAGGTGGCCTTATGTAGTGGGTGTCCTGTGGTGCTCATTGGTACAGTCTATTTGATCACCTGAGCTGGGGCTCCAGAGTATCCCTTTTGTGGGTTATGTGAGTCCTCCTGTGTAGTTGTCTTGATTGTCCTTGATCCATCTGTGGGTGGAGTTGACCCTCAGGCTTGCTGACTATGAGGATTGACTCCAACTATAGTGTACAGAGCTGTTGGGTGGAGGCTGACTCCGCAAAGCTGAATTTGCCCCAGCAGGGTGTGGTGCCTGCTGAAACCTCCCTTTGAGTATGCTACTTTCAGAACTAATCAGGTTGTGTTCTGATGTGATGCAAAGCCAGCCATCAAGACTATTTGTTCTGGGGCCGATTGGGAGGGCCTCCAGTACAGGTCAATATCAGACACTGCCTGTGACCAGCCCTGGGCTACCTATTAGGAACTACAAGGCAATCCATGGTTGGCAGCTACTGGGCCTGGGTGTGTGAGGGAGGGCCAAGCTGCATACCAAGACTGCTTCCACCAGTGCTTAGCTTAGAGAAGGTCAGTAAAAGGCTCAAGGTACCCCCAAATCTGCTGTCACCTGCTGGCTGCTCATTACACTCAGCTACTGAAGAGCCTCTGGCAGTACTCAAGTTGTATAAGGCAGATTCTCAGTGAGTCACTAAGTAGGAGCAAGTGGTGTTAACTAGGTTAATATAGATTCTAACTTGGTGCCAGTACTGGGTTTGAGGCAACTCATCAGAAGTCGCAATATACACTAAGGCCAGCTGTCACGTGCCTGGTGCCTGGGAAACTTTGCAGTAGGGCTGGAGTCTCAGGGACTAGTCAGGTGGAGCCAGTGTAGTTCATCAGGCTAAAGCAGATTAAGATTTGGACATATAGAGGGAGGGCTCTATATAAGAATGGTTGTAATTTTGGGGCATGTGGTGGGTAGGGAATGGCCCTCATCCTAAAACCACACAACTTGGTTTCTCCCTGTGTGTTTCTGGACCCCCCTGAGTTTACCTGTATTTCCTCATAAGTTTTTCAACAAAGGCTGCAATGCAGGCACAGGTTGGCTACTGCCAGAAGATCTATCCAGAGGGTGTGAGCTTGGCAGGGTGGGGCCTCCAGGAGTTAGCAGAGTGGTCCTAAGCTAATGTCCTGTGGAGGGGAGTGGTTGACCCTGGAAAGATGGTATCTGTGGGTGGTATGGGAGAGGGATTCTACACAGGGACATTGGTGGCTGTCCCCTCAGCCCTCTTCCCAAAGCCATACAACCCAGTATCACCCTGTATGAATCTGGTTCCCTCTGAGCAGCACTCCCTCTGCTGGAGCTCAGGGTGAGTGCTTGTGCAAGAGGTTTTGTGTGTTGGCCCTTTAAGAGGATGCCTATGTTTCCAGCAGCCTTCTGTCTTCCTGGGTGGATGGAATCCCTGCTGATTTCCACAGCCAGATGTTATGTGGGTTCCTCTTCCTGGCACTGGTGCTCTGTGTTGGGGAGCCCAGCATGGGGTTGAGACCCTTTGCTCCTCAGGGGATGACTTTGTAGCTGAGATATCCCTCCAGATTCTCAACTTTCCCACAGGGTGTGGGGCCAACCCTTTCCGTATGTCTGCCCTTCCTACCAGTCTTGATGTATTTTCTTCTGTATATTCTTAGTTATAGGACTTCCATTCAGCTAGTCTTCAGATGGTTACCTAGATTCATTGTTCTGTCATTTGGTTGTAGTTTTGATATGGTCCTGGGAGGAGGTGAGTAATTTTTACCTACTCTGTTGATGTCTTGGATTGGAAAATCTTTTTAAATTCTAACAACTGCAAAATTTTCTTATCTGCAGCATGTTAAGACTATGGACTCCAGAAGTCAAATGTATGGTTGAAATCCTGTTTCTACCATTTATTTACTATGGACCCAGGCAAGTAATTAATAGCTCTGTGCCCCAGCTTCTTTATTTATAAAATGGGGTGATAATACATATTATATAAATAAGGTTGTAGAAGTAAGCCTGGCAGAGTGATGATGTGATTGCATTATACATGAGAGCACATGTCTTTTATTATGTTGATTTCTGTATACTTTTCATTGGCTGGGACCAGTTAAGGAAACACAACTTTGAGCCATACTGATCCTCATACAAACAGAATCTCAGGCATTACAATTTTATGACAATACATCTAGGGCTGATCTCTCAGGGGGATCTTGTCTTCAATTTTGCCTTTTTCTTCATTAGATGGAATTACTATTAGTTGAACTGGATGGACTTGTAGAGTCAAGAAGTTGAGAAAGTTAAGACTAATTGAATTTCTTCAAGAACAATAACCCATGGGGAAGTTTGCCTTTTATAAAATCACTCAAAACTTTGTTTTTAAAAATCATTCAGATTTAGTCATCTATTAATACATTTTCATTCATCATCAGATGGGGAGTCCTCTGAATGTGGAAATCATGACTTTTTGTTCTGTTTCCTCACTGCTTAGTAGAAGGCCTGGCAAGTCTTTGGCATCTACAATTATTTGTGTAATAAATGATTGAATGAATGAATAAATAAATGAATGAATGATTGTCCAGTGAGCTCATGGAGAAAGCATTCAGGGCTTCAAACTTTGGTCAGGGCAAATTAATTCTGGACATTCTACCTAGAAGTATAGCAGGAATGCCCTCCCTGAAATGGTCTTTCTTTTTTTTTTTCTTTATTTTATCACCTGAGTGGAATTTACTGATTTCTGACATTATCTTGTTTATTTATATTTACATCTTTCCTCTTCACTAGGAAAAAAACTCCACAGGGTCAGGGTTCTTGTTCACAACCCTATCCCTAAGATCTAGCTCAGTGCCTAATGCACTATTGATGCCAGATACATGCATGCTAAATGAATAAATGGCCTTGCTTTGAAAGTGGGCCTTGGACATTGAGCAGACTCTACAAAACAAAGTACTGAGGAAAAAGAAATGTGAGTACAAACAGCATGGCAAGGACTGGGTCAGGGCAGGCCCAGACATCTTGAGAGAAGAAGCCTTGCAAAAAGAAACCCTCTACAGGTCTTTGTGTGCTCTTTCCTTGTTTGGAAGCTTTGGAGAAGCTGGTGAACCCACTGTAAAGTCTAGTGTGTGGGTTGGCACCCAGCAGGTGCTCATGACATTTGCAGTGCCAATGAGAGAAGAAAGCAAGTAATAACAATCACAGTAAACAATTATTGAGTGCTGACTTCGGTCTGGACATTTTTCTAAGTGCTTTATTGTACTGAACACTGCTTCTTTGTATTGATCCTCTGCAGTGAATACCATTATTAACTCCATTTTACAGATAAGGAAACAGAGGTTCATAAGCATGAAACCACTTATCTAAGGTACAGAAATAGCAAAAGGAAGGCTTGGACTCTAGTCCCTGTATTTCAGCCACTGTTCTAACAAATGCCATGTCATTCTGTTGCCTCCTGTCAGTGGCCAACACCGTGACCTCACCCTTCTAGGCTTGTTCTACTTCCCCTATTACTCATCATACTCCAATTGCCTTATCCTACTTTTGTGCTTTGAAATCTTTGAGTTTATTCTTGTTTTAAGGGTTTTGAAATTGTGGTTACATCTTTTATCATTAGGAGATTTCACACAGAAATTTGAATAACTGGGTTAACTTTTTTAAGGTTAATTTTATTCTTATTCAGGAGAGAGGGGATGGGAGAGAGAGAAACATCAGTGTAAGACAGAAACACAGATCAACTCCCTCCTGCATGTGCATCAATAGAGGATTGAGACCACAACCTGGGCATGTGCCCTGACCAGGCATTAAAACAGAGATCTTTTGGTTTTGGGACGATGCTCCAACCAACTGAGCCATGCTGGTCAGGACTATCTGGGTTAACTTTTTAAAAAATGATAAGATGTGGCAACACAGAATCTGCATTCTTGTGTGGCAACAGCTGACTGATAATTGAGTTGCATCTGGGCCTCTTTAGGTGAAACAAGTACTTCCCACTTCATTGCAGTCCCCACTGCTCCCTATTGCATCAGATCCAGGCACCTTAGCGATTTTATGTCGCTTACCTGACCTCTGTAGTCATTTGATATTGTGGGACTTACTCACTGTCTGTGGCCAGAGTGGACTGAAGACAGAGAAGACCCTTTTCCGAAGGTGCCAGTTTTACATAAGACCCCTGGGTATTTTTATGTCCCTTGGGAGATCAGAGCTGATGAACTACCCAAGAGTTTTCTTTAAAACTCAGATTCTGTTTCAGCAGGTCTGGGATGAGACCTGAGAGTCTGCATTTTTAATGAGCTCCAAGGTGGTGCTGATGCTGCTGGATCAACAAGGCTTAAAGAAATGTGATGTTTCTTCTTCTTAAACCCATTTAAAAAGTTTTCTTTCTAAAAATCTTTGTTACTTATTTTCTTCTCCTTTATTGTGAAATATATTTCAATAAATAATTTTAATTGCAAATGCTCAGAAGTCTCAAGCTGAATGCTGCAAAAACCTTAGAGATTAGCTAATGCAATGGAGAAGGGCCCAGAGGCCCAGGGAGGAGACGTGATGTACTTAAGGCCACACAGAAAACCAGTGGCAAACTCAGGCTTCAGACCAGGTTCTTTGCTTCTCTCTCCACAAATCCCTGTGCAGCAGGCTACACATTGCAGATCAGAGAGAGCTATAGGAAGCAAACCTGCTCCTGTAGTGGGTACCAAGCCCCCAGGTTGCCTTCATTAACTGCAAAGCAATTCCCCTGTGCTTACCTTGCTGTTTATCAGGAGAGACACAATTATTTCTGCTTTCAGGCTGGGGGCAAACTGTCCATGTAGGTTCATTAGGAAGTTATGTTTAAAAGATGGACTAAGGCTTTAGGTCATTTATAATCTACTAAATATTTAAGAGTGTATGTCTTAAGGTATCTGAAAATTATAGGGATATTTCATGGCCTCATATTGGGACATATATCTAGTTGGCTAGACACAGTCCCAGCTATGTGTGAATCTGCTTGGTTGGAAAAGTCAGGAATAAATAAAAGGCTGGAAAACCCAATAATTTAAATGCTGAGTGATACAGGGCAGTGTTGGCTGGCAAAGTACCTGATAGGCAAGCACTGGTGGTCCAGGAGGAAAGCAAACTGAGGCAGTAGGTGGGGCTGAGGTCATATCTGAGGAAGGAAACCATGGAGACAAGATGAGGGGGCAGCTGTTACAGGAGGAGCAGGGCAAACTCAGGGGTCATGGGCACAGGAGCTAAGAGGGTCTGGGTCGACTTTCAGGGGAAGTGCATTGGCTCCGCGAGTGCGGTCTTTTTCTTTGCTTTAAAAATTATTGATTCACATGATACACATGTGGTAAACAAACAAACAAACTCAGACAATAAAAGTGATAATACAGTGAAAATAATTCTCCCCAGTGTCTAACTTCCAGTCTCCCAGTCTGATAGCCCTTCTCCCAGAGGCAAAAGCATGTCTAGTTTTTTAATGTACCTTTCAAGATGTATTGTAGGTGCACGTTTATTTGTACACTGATGGAAGGATATTATAAACTGTGTTCTACACTTTTTTCTGTGTATTAATATATATCTTGAATATAATTTCATATCAGTACATAGTGATCTCCTTTATTATTTTAACAGTAGCATTGTATTCTATTAAAAGGTAGCACCGTAATTTATTTAGCTTGTCTTTTATGGATGGATTGCTATGTTATTTCCAGTATTTTGGTACCACAAACAATTTTATGTTTACATCAGGCATGAATTTATCTGTAGGATGACTCTTAGAAGTGGAACAGCTGGGTCAATGTGTATTTTGATAGATGTCAAAATTGCTTTCCAGAGAGATGATACCACATTTACACTCTCACCAGGAATATATGCTGGTGAATTTTCTCACATTCTCACCAACAATTTATTGCTAAACATTGTGGGGACTTTTAAGAAATGGGGGTATAGACCCTGGCAGGGTAGCTCAGTTGGTTAGAGCATCATCCTGATACAGCAGGATTGTGGGTTACACCCCCCCAGTCAGGGCATATACAAGAAGCAACCAATGAATGCATGAATAAGTGGAGCATCAAATCAATGTCTCTTGCACTCCCTCTTTCCCCCACCTCCCTCTGTCTCTCTAAAATCAATAACATTTTTTTAAAAATGGAGGTATAATCTACAATCTATAATATGCACAGACCCTACCCATACAGTTCAGTAGGTTTGGACAGGTGAATAAACCCATGTAACCCACACCCCAATCAAGATTGAGAATAATGCCATCACTTCAGAAGGTTTTCTCATGCCCCTTCCAGTCAATTTTGACCCCTGCTTCAGAGGTAACCACTGATCTGATTTTTATCACCATCAATTTTGTTCTTCAACTTAATATGAATGGAATCATGAAGTGTAAATTCTCCTGTGTCTGACTATTGATATAGGCCTGTGATATTCAGGCAGGCTATTATCAGTGTTTGTTCCTTTTCATCACTGAGTAGTTTTCCATTGTGTAAATATATGAAGATTTGTTCATTTATCCCTTCCTGATGGATGCTTGGGTTGTTTTAACTTTGGGGTTGTTGTAAGTTAAGCTGTCAATGACATTCCTGAACAACTCTTCGTGTGAACGTATTTTCATTTCCCTTGGATATGCCCAGGAGTAGAGTTACCAGTGTGTAAGGTAGGTATATGTTTAACTGTAAGAGAGACTACCAAACTGATTTCCAAAGTGCTGCACCATTTTGCACTCTCAACAGCTGTGTGCCAGAGCTCCTGTTGCTCCACAAGCTCATTAATATTTGGTGTTGTGTTGTCAGTCTTCTGCACTGTGAACATTCCATTAGGTGTGAGGATTTACCTCACTGTTTTAATGAGTATTTAATTCATTTTAATGTGTATTTACCTGATGACTGAGGATCTTTAGCACCTTTTCAGGTGCTTATTGAACATTCAAAAATTTTCTTTTGTAAAATGTTCAAGACTTTTGACAATTTTATTGGATTGTTTGTCTTTTATTATTGATTTGTATAAGTTCCTTATATATACAGAAACTATTCTTTTGTCAGATATATATCTTCTTCCAGTCCATGGCTTGCCAATTTTTAATGGTGTGACTTGATGAGCAAACCTCAAAAATATTGATGAACGTTAATTTATTTTCTTTTATGGCTAGCACTTTTTCTTTCCTAATAAATCTTTGCCAAAGTTGTGAAATTATTCTCCTATGTTTTCTTTTGGAAACTTTATAGTTTTTAGCTTTTAAGTTTGTATCTATGGTCTGTCTTGAATTAATATTTGTATTGTAGATGGTATGAGGTAGAGGTCATGATTCACTCCCCCCCATATACTTATTTAATTGTTCTAATGTTTGTTGCTAAAAAGCTGTTTTTTACTCCCTACATTTAATTGCTTAGGCAACATAGTACAAATAGAATCAGCTGACTGTAAGTGTCGGTATTTTTCTGGATTCTCTTTTCTGTTGCAATAATTTTTATGCTAATGCTTTATTATAAGTTTTGAACTCAGGTTATGGAGCCCTCCAGATATGTTCTTTTTCAAGATTGTTTTGCCTATACTAGGTTTTTCACTTATACATACATTTTAAATTGGCTTGTCAATTTCTACAAAAACAGCAGCTGAAATGTTGACTGAGTTTGCATCAGATATATAGATCAATGTAGGGAGACTTTTGTCCTAACAAATTAAGTCTTTCAATCCATCATGCATGTTTTCATTTATTTAGGTCTTGCTTAACTTCACTAAGCAATGCTTGATTTTTTAAAAACATATTTTATTGATTATGCTATTACAGTTGTCCCATTTTTTCTCCCCTTTAATCCTCTCAGCTCTGTACCCCCTCCCACCATTATTCCACCACCTTAGTTCATGTCTGTGGGTCACACATATAAGTTCTTTGGCTTCTCCATTTCCCATACTATTCTTAACCTTCCCCTGTCTATTTTGTATCTATCATTAATGCTTCTTATTCCCTGTACCTTTTCCCTCATTCTCCCCCTCCACATCCCCACTGATAACCCTCCATGTAATCTTTCTGTGAATCTGTTCTTGTTCTAGTTGTTTGCTTATTTCATTTTTGTTTTTGTATTTTTTAGGTTCAGTTGCTGTTAGTTGTGAGTTTGCTGTCATTATACTGTTTATATTTTTGATCTTCTTCTTCTTTTTTTTTTTAGATAAGTCCCT
>PVKU01003205.1:48017-75062 GCA_004027475.1 Anoura caudifer
TCCAACTTCTTTGGGACTCTCTGAGCTTCCTGGACTTCCTGGAAGTCTATTTCCTTTGCCAGATTAGGGAAGTTCTCCTTTATTATTTTTTTCAAATAAGTTTTCAATTTCTTGTCTTCCACTTCTTCTGGCAACCCTATGATTTGGATGTTGGAATGTTTAAAGCTGTCCTGGAGGTCCCTAAGCCTCTCCTCATTATTTTGAATCCTTGTTTCTTCATTCTCTTCTGGTTGAATGTTTATTTCTTCCTTCTGCTCCAAACTGTTGATTTGATTCCTGGTTTCCTTCCTGTCACTGTTGGTTCTCTGTACAGTTTCCTTTATTTCACTTAGCGTAGCCTTCACTGTTTCCTCTTTTTTGTGATCATACTGAAACAATCCTGTGAGCATCCTGATTACTGGTGTTTTGAACTCTGTATCTAATAAGCTGGCTATCTCTTTATCACTTCATTGTATTTTTTCTGGAGCTTTAATCTGTTCTTTCATTTGGGCCATAATTTTTTGTTTCAGTGCACCTGCTATGTAGTAAAGGGCAGAGCCTTACTCATAGCATCACCAGGTATTCACCAGGGCCAGGCAATCCATGTTGCTGTGTTTTGGTGCGGTGTGTGGGGGAAGGGTCCAAGAAGGAACAATGCCACATGCTCAACTCACTGCCAGTTTTCAGTCACTTCCTCCACCACCCACAAGCAGACTGGGCTCTTCTGGTGCTGATTCTCAGCTGGGTGGTTTTGTGTTTGTTCTAGGACCCTGTGGATCTCTCCAATGAAATCTCTTGTGAGGCTGGGAGTTTCTCTCATTGCTGCAATCCCCACAGGTTTTTTTAGTCAGAGGTTTTGAGGCTTTATTTTCCTGCACTGGAACCCTTGTTGGCATGGTCTATCTTGCTCTCCAGTTGTTTCTTCCAGTTTATCTGCATGCAAATGTGGGACCTCCTGGTCTGCCAGCTGCTGCCTAGTCCGCCTCAGTACTGCCTTGCCCCATGTCATCTCCATCCTGGCTGCCCATCTCTGCCCCTCCTACTGGTGTGGATGAATGTTTCTTCTTTAAGTCCTTGGTTGTTGGACTTCCATACAGATCAATTTTCTGTCAGTTCTGGTTGTTTTTTGTTTTAAAATCTGTTGTTTTCATTTTTTTTATTTGTGCAAGGAGTCAAAGTGTATCTACCTATGCCTCCATCTTGGCGAGAAGAGCAATGTTTGCTGTTTTGTAATTTTTTAGCAGAGTTCTTGCATAGCATTAATTTAAACTATTGCTAAAAATTTGTGTTTTTGATTATCTGTTGTAAACACCATTTTATTTAGTTTTCAAATTTTGTGAGTGTATGTAGATATATGAGGCCTGTCCAGAAAGTATCCAGCCAAATAGTATGAAAAATAGAGACATTTATTTAAGAAGATAAAAGATACAAGAAACACTGTACACAGGACAATGATTCCTCAGTCCCCTGCAAAGTAGTCACTTTGGGGCCTCACATAGTTTTTCCAGTGTCTCTTTCACTGTTCAAAACACTCTGCAAAATCCTTTGTTGGAATCATGAGCTGCTTCCTTGTGTTTTCCTGAATCTCATTGATGGTCTGAAATCTCTTTTCCTTTCCAAGGTGATTTTAGTTTTGGGAAAAGCCAGAACTCGCAGGGCACTAGATCTGGGATGTAAGCAGGCTGAGTTACCTGGGTGATTTGATGTTTTTCCAAAGAAACTCTGCGTAAGACATGATGCATGAGCAGGTGCATTGTTATGATGAAGCTGCCAATCACCTGTTGTCCATAGCTGTGGCCATTTTCATCATATTGTATCTCTCAGCTGATGAAGAACACTGAGGTAATATGCCTTATTAATTGTTTGGCTTGGAGGGGCATACTTGTGATGGACAATACCTTCCCGTTAAAAACCTACAGTTAACACGGTCATGATCTTGCCATGACTTTGCCACACCTTCTTCAGGCATGCAGAACCAGGTGACTTCCATTGGGACAAATGGGCCTTCATTTCTGGATCATAGCTGTGGACCCACAATTCATCTCTGGTTATGATCTTCTTGAGGAAATTTGGTTCATTGGTAGCAGTTTGAATCAAGTCATCGGCAACTGCAGCATGTTGTTCCTTCTGCTCTGGTAGCAGAAGCTGTGGAACAAATTTTGCCACAATATTTTTCATGCCAAGATCCTGTGTGAAAATCTTGGACACAGTGGTTTTTGGAATCCTCAGAACAGCTTCTAGTTGTCATACTGTCAGTTGCCTACCTTTGTTGATTGCAGCCTCTACATGTTCAACATTCTCAGGTGTTCTGCTTGTTGCAGGCCTCCCAGAATGTGGGTCACTTTCAACAAATTCTCGGCCATCTTTGAAGCATTTGTGCCAGACTTTTATTTGCACTGCACTCATTGCATTGTCCCTGAAAGCCTTTTGAATTATCTGAATAGTTTTTGTGGAGAAATGTTCATGCTTAATGCAAACAATGATGCATATTCATTGCTCTGCTCACTCAGGCATTGTGAATGCAACAGACACGCAGTACATATGCTCACTCAATGGTATCTACTGTCTCCGTTGACTAGTACAGTGAAGTTGTCACTGTTCACACATACTCATTCCAGTCCACTTGCCTTGGCTGCCTGGTTACATCAAAGTTGTGCAATTCCTGTTATATTAACAATGGCTGGACTTTTTCAGGACAGACCTCATATATGTTAATTTTTTAATAGTTAATTTGTACTGTATGATTTTGGTAAATTTTCATATTAGCTCTAGGAGGTTCTTATTTTTTTGGCAGATTCCTTTCAGTTTTCCTTTGCACAATTTGAATAAAAATGATGAAAATGAATAGATTACGATCCTTTTCCAGTCTTAGGGGGCACTCACTCAACCCTGAAAAATATTATCTCATTTTAATAAATAAATTTAAGAAAACACAGATGAAGCTTAGCATACTTAGGCTCCATTTAGATTTCTTTCTTGCTTTTTTTTTTTTTTTTCAGAATGACTATTTATTTATTTATTTATTTATTTGTGTATTTATTTATTATTTGGAGCTAGTTCTTCTTTTTTCAATCTCATTTTAAAAATTTATTTTAATTGTTGTTCTTGTACAGTTTTCTGCCTTTTATTCCCATACCAGCCCACCACTCCAGCCCGCCCCACCTCCCTCCTATTTCTACCCCCTTAGTTTTTATACATGTGTCCTTTATACTTGTTCCTGTAAACCCTTCCCCTTTTCCCTTAATCTTCCCTCTCCTCTCCCCTCTAGTGACTGTCAGTTTGTTTTCAATTTAAGTGTCTTTGGTTATATTTTGCTTGTTTGTTTGTTTTGTTGGTTAGGTTCCTGTTAAAGGTGAGATCATATGGTATTTGTCTTTCATCGCCTGGCTTATTTCACTTAGCATAATGCTCTCCATTTCCATCCATGCTGTTGCATAGGGCAGGAGCTCCTTCTTTCTTTCTGCTGCATAGTATTCCATTGTGTAAATGTACCAGAGTTTTTTGATCCACTCATTTACTGATGGGCACCTAGGTTGCTTCCAACACTTGGCTATTGTAAATTGTGCTGCTATGAACAGAGGGGTGCATAGGTTCTTTTGGATTGGTGTTTCAGGGTTCTTAGGATATAATTCTAGCAGTGGGCTTGCTGGGTGAAAAGGTAGATCCATTTTTAGTTTTCTAGAAAATTCCACACTGCTTTCCATAGTGGTTGTACCAGTCTGCAATCCCACCAACAGTGCACTAGGGTTCCCTTTTCTCCACAACCTCTCCAACACTTGTTGTTTGTTGCTTTGTTTATGGTGGCAATTCTGACTGTTGTGAAGTGGTATCTCATTGTGGTTTTAATTTGCATCTCTCTAATAGCTAGCAATATTGAGCATCTTTTCATGTGTCTCTAGCTCCTCTGTAAGTCCTCCTTGGAGAAGTGTCTGTTCAAGTCCTTTGCCCATTTTTTAATTGGGTTGCTTGTCTTCTTAGAGTGGAGTTGAGTAAGTTCTTTATATATTTTGGAGATTAAACCCTTGTCTGAGGTATCATTGGCAAATATGTTTACCCATACAGTCGGTTCTCTTTTTATTTTAATACTCTTTTCTTTAGCTGTGCAGAAGCTTTTTATTTATTATTTTCTTTTTTCTTTTTTTAAATATATTTTATTGATTATGCTATTACAGTTGTCCCATTTTCCCCCCTTCATTCCCCTCCACCTTGCACACCCCCTTCCACCCATATCCCCCCTTAAGTTCATGTCCATGTGTCATAAGTTCTTTAGCTTCTACATTTCCCACACTATTCTTGCCCTCCCCCTGTCTATTTTCTACCCACTGTCTATGCTGCTTGTTTTCTGTACCTTGTCCCCCTCTCTCCTCCTCCCATTCCCCTATTGCTAACCCTCCATGTGATCTCCATTTCTGTGTTTCTGCTCCTGTTGTAGTGGTTTGCTTAGTTTGCTTTTGTTTTAGGTGTGGTTGTTAATATCTCTGAGTTTGCTGTCTTTTTACTGTTCATATTTTTTATCTTCTTTTTCTTAGATAAGTCCCTTTAACATTTCATATAATAAGGGCTTGGTGATGACGAACTCCTTGAACTTGACCTTATCTGAGAAGCACTTTATCTGCCCTTCCATTCTAAATGACAGCTTTGCTGGATAGAGCAATCTTAGATGTAGGTCCTTGACTTTCATGACTTGGAATAGTTCTTTCCAGCCCCTTCTTGCCTGTAAGGTCTCTTTTGAGAAATTAGCTGAGAGTCCAATGGAACTCCTTTGTAGTTGACTCTGCCTTTATCCCTTGCTGCTTCTAGAATTCTCTCCTTCATTTTAATCTTGACTAATGTAATTATGATGTGCCTTGGTGTGATCCTCCTTGGATCCAACTTCTTTGGGACTCTCTGAGTTTCCTGGACTTCCTGGAAGTCTATTTCCTTTGCCAGATTGGGGATGTTCTCCTTTGTTATTTGTTCAAATAACTCTTCCACTTGTTGCTCTTCCTCTTCCCCTTCCAGTACCCCTATAATTTGGATGTTGAGAGGTTTAAAGATGTCCTGGATGTTCCCAAGTATCTCCTCATTTGTTTGAATTCTTGTTTCTTCATTCTTTTCTGTTTGGTTGTTTCTTTCATTCTTCTAGTCCACTCCATTGATTTGAGTCCCAGTTTTCCTCCTATCTCTATTGGTTCCCTGTGCATTTTTCTTCATTTCACTTATTGCAGCCTTCATTTTTTCATCTAATTTGTGAGCAAAATCAACCAATTCTGTGAGCATCCTGATCACCAAGGCTTTGAATTGTGCATCTGATAGGTTGGCTATCTCTTTGTCGCTTAGGTAAATTGGCTCTGGGGCTTTGATTTTTTCCTCCGGTTTGAGCCATTTTTGTTTCTGCTTTTTTTTTATTTTTGTTTTTTTGTTTGGTCTAGTTGTGGCTGTTATGTAGTGAGGGGTGGAGCCTTAGGTGTTCCCCAGGGCGGGGCAGCCCAGTCACTGGGTTGTGATGCTGTATGTGGGGGCAGGGTCTGAGAGGGAACGATAGCACTTGTTCTGCCCTCTCTTGGATTCCAGTCTCTTCTGCTGCTTCCCCTTTGCCTGGGTTATCTGTGTGCCTTGTGCGGCCTCACTGGGTCTGCACAGTTGCCACCCCGTGCCTGGGGTCTGCTGCCCACTGCCTGTGCACCTGGGGTCTGCTAGCCACCACCTGTGTGCCTGGGGTCTTCTAGCCACCACCTGTGCACCTGGAATATGCCAGCCACTGCTGCCTGTGTGCCCAGGTCTGCACATCCACTTTTTCCTGCCGCAACTCCACCCCTGTTACCGGTCTGGATGAATGGTTGTTGGACTTCAGTACAGTTCAATTTTTCTATGAGTTCTGGTTGTTTTCTTGTTTCTAAATCTTTGTTTTCCTTGATTTTGGTTGTGAGAGGAGGCACAGTGTGTCCACCTATGCCTCCATCTTGGCCGGAAGTCCTGTGTTCTCTTTTTTATTCCACTGGTCCATGTGCCTGTTTTTATGCCAGTACCAGGCTGTTTGGAGTTCAGTGGCCTTGTAATACAATTTGGTGACAGGTATTATGATCCCTCCTACTTGGCTCTTCTTTCTCAAAATTGCGGCAGCTATTCAGGGTCCTTTTTGGTTCCACATAAATTTTTGAAGTATTTGTTCTATGTCTGTGATATATGCCATTGGTACTTTAATAGGTATTGCATTGAATTTGTAAATTGCTTTGGGTACCATGGACATTTTGATGATGTTAATTCTCCCGATCCATGAACATGGTATATGTTTCCATTTGTCTGTGTCTTCCTTGATTTCTTTCTCAGTGTTGTGTAGTTTTCTGAGTAGAGATGTTTTACCACTTTGGTCAGGTTTATTCCTAGGTATTTTATTTTTCTTTTTGTTATATCAAATGGGATTTTTTTTCTTGATTTCTGCTTCTGCTGTTTCATTGTTGGTATACAAAAATGCCTTTGATTTCTGGATATTGACTTTGTATCCTGCTGTTTGGCCAAATTCATTTATTAGGTCAAGCAGCTTTTTGGCCGAGACTATAGGATTTTCTATGTACACTATTATGTCATCTGCAAACAATGATAGTTTTGTTTCCTCCTTTCCAATTTGGATGTGTTTTATTTCCTTTTCTTGACTAATCACTGTGGCTGAGACTTCTAATACTATATTGAATAGAAGTGGTGAAAGTGGACAACCTTGTCTTGTTCCTGATCTTAGTGGAAAAGATTTTAGTTTTTCCCTGTTGAGTATGATGTTGACTGTAGGCCTCTCATATATTGCCTTTGTTATGTTGAGGAATGCTCCCTCTATTCCCACTTTGCTGAGTGTTTTTATCATAAATGGGTGCTGTACCTTGTCAAATGCTTTTTCTGCATCTATTGATATGATCATGGGATTTTTTTCTTTGCTTTTGTTTATGTGATATATTACACTTACTGATTTGTGAATATTGAACCATCCTTGCATCACAGGGATGAATCCCACTTGTTCATGGTGCATTATCTTTTTAATGTATTGTTCGATGTGGTCTGCCAATGTTTTGTTGAGGATTTTAGCATCTGTGTTCATCAGTGATATTGGCCTGAAGTTTTCTTTCTTTGTTGTGTCTTTATCTGGTTTGGGGATTAGGATGATGCTGGCTTCATAAAAACAGATTGGGAGTCTTCCTTCATTCTGCAGTTTTTGGAATAGTGTGTGAAGGTTAGGGGTTAGCTCTTCCTTAAATGTTTTGTAGAATTCTCCTGTGAAACCATCTGGTCCCAGGCTTTTGTGTGTCAGGAGTTTTTTGATTACTGCTTCAATTTCATCTACTGTTATTGGTCTGTTCAGGCTTTCTGCTTCTTCTTCATTGAGTTTTGGAAGATTATATTTTTCTTGAAACTTGTCCATTTCACCTAGGTTTTCAAATTTCCTGGCATATATTTCTTCATAGTAATTTCTTACAATCCTTTGTATTTCTGTGGTGTCAGTTATAATCTCTCCTCTTTCATTTCTGATTGTGTTTATTTGGGTCTTCTCTCTTTTTTTCTTGATGAGCCTGCTTGAAGGCTTGTCAATTTTGTTTATCTTTTCTAAGAACCAGCTCCTGGATTCATTGATCCTTAGAATTGTGCTTTTAGCCTCTATTTCATTTAATTCTGCTCTGATCTTGGTTATTTCCTTCCTTCTACTTGCTCTGGGCTGTCTTTGTTGTTGTTCCTCATGTTCTTGTAGGCATAGGGTTAGGCTGTTTTTTGAAATGTTTCTATCTTTTTTAGGTAGGCTTGTATTAGTATAAACTTCCCCCTGAGGACTGCCTTTGCTGTGTCCCATAAGTTTTGGGTTGTTGTGAGTTCATTTTCATTTGTTTCCAGAAACTTTTTGATTCCTTTCCTAATTTCATTCATGACCCATTCATTGTTTAATAGCATGCTATTCAGTCTCCATGATTTTGAGTGTTTGGGGTTTTTCCCCTTGGGTTGGTTTCTAGTTTCAGTCCTTTGTGATCCAAGAAAATGGTTGGTATGATTTCAATTTTCTTGAATTTTTTGAGGCTTGTTTTGTGTCCTATCATGTGGTCTATCTTTGAAAATGTTCCATGTGCATTTGAAAAGAATGTATATTTAGTTTCTTTGGGATGAAGGGCTCTCTATATATCAGTTAAGTCCATTTCATCTAGAGTGTTGTTCAATGCCACAATATCTTTGTTGATTTTTTGTTTGGAAGATCTATCCATTTTTGACAGTGGGGTGTTAAAATCCCCTACTATAATTGTGTTGCTGTCAATATCTTTCTTGAAGTCCCCTAAGATTTTCTGTATGTATTTAGGTGCTCCTATGTTGGGTGCATATATATTTACAGCGTTTATGTGTTCTTGGTGGATTCTTCCCTTGAGTATTATGAAGTGACCTTCTGGGTCTCTCTTTATGGCCCTTCTTTTGAAGTCTATTTTGTCTGATATGAGTATTGCTACCCTGGCTTTATTTCCCTGTCTGTTTGCTTGGAAAGTTTGTTTCTAGGCCTTCACTTTGAGTGTGTGTAGGTCTTTTGTCCTGAGGTGGGTCTCTTGTAGGCAGCATATATGTGGGTCATGCTTTCTTATCTATTCAGCTATTCTATGTCTTTTGATTGGAGCATTTAATCCATTTACATTTAAGGTCATTATTGATAGGTACTGATTCTTTGCCATTTTCTCACCTGTGTTTCTCCCTCCTTTCCTTCCTTCCTTCCTTCCTTCCTTCCTTCCTTCCTTCCTTCCGTCCTTCCTTCCTTCCTTCCTTCCTTCTTTCCTTTCCTTCCTTTCCTTAACGGAGTTCCTTTAGCATCTCTTGCAGAACTGGTTTGGTAGAGGTACATTCTTTTAGACTTCTTTTGTCTGGGAAGCTCTTTATTTGGCCTTCTATCTTGATTGAAAGCTTGCTAGGTAAAGTAGTCTTGGTTGCAGGCCTTTGGTTCTTGTTACTTGGAATATTTCTCACCATTCTCTTCTGGCTTGGAGCATTTCCATTGAGAAGTCAACGGCTAACCTAATTGGGGCTCCCTTGTATGTTACTTCCTGTTTGTCCCTTGCTGCCTTTAAGATTCTCTGTTTGTCTTGGAATTTTGCCATTTTAATTATGATGTGTCTTGAAGTGTGCCTCTTTGAGTTCCTCTTGATAGGGACGCTCTGTGATTCCTGGATTTGTGTGACTTCTTCTCTCATCAAATTAGGGAAGTTTTCCATCATTACTTTTTCAAACAGATGTTCTATCCCTTGCTTTTCTTCTTCTCCCTCTGGTATCCCTATTATACAGATATTATTACATTTCACATTGTCTTGTATTTCTCTTAATCCCTCTTCATTCTTTCTGAGCCTCTTTTCCTTTTCTTGCTCTTTCTGGGTATTTTCTTCTACTTTGTCCTCCAAGTTGCTGATATGATCTTCTGCTTCATAGATTCTGCTTTTTATTCCTTCCACTGTGTTCTTCAGTTTAGAAATTGTATTCTTTATTTCCTCTTGGCCCTTGTTGATAGCTTCTATTTCCTTTTTCATGTTGATATATTTTACAGTGAGTTCATTGTAGCTTCCCTGAAGTTTCTGTTAGCTCTTTGAGAGCTCATGGAGCTTCCTGACCACCATTGCTTTGAACTGAAACTCTGATAGTTGGGTTGCCTCCATTTCATTTAGCATTCTTTCTGGGGCTTCCTCCTTTTCTTTCATTTGTGGATTGTTTCTTTGTCTTCCCATTGTTTGTGAGACTCTTCTTGTTAGCCTCAGCTTCTTAAATTGATCTGTTCTGGTTCCCTGGGTTTATGGTGTGAACTTCTGTGGTAGAATACTTGTGAGATTCAATGGTGCAGTCTCCTTTGGGTATTCTTGTGTTCACAGCTTCCACTGTTTCAGCTATTGGGATGCTCCCTTTTTGGGTTCAACTCTGGTTTTCTCACAATTCCAGGTTTGTTTGTTTGTTTGTTTTTTGTCTCACCTAGGATCACGGGTCTGAGCTCTGGGTCGCGCAGGGCTGCTGGTTGCAGAGCTGCCTCCGTTTCTGGTCCCAGGGCTACCTCTGGTAGCTCGGGTGCCTCTGGTCACAGAGCTGACCCTGGTCACTTGGCCACCCCCAATCATTCGGCCACCCCCGGTCATGGAGCTGCCCCCGGACCCAGCCCAGGGCCACTTTGGGTCGCAGGGCTGCCCCCAGTCAGAGGGCTTCCTCCAGTCACAGGACCACCCCTGGTCACTCAGCCACCCCTGGTCCTAGGGCCACCCCCAGTTGCAGCACCACCCTGGTCACAGGGCTTCATCTGGTCGTGGGGCTGCCTCTGGTCGCCAGTCTGGGTGAATCATCAGAATCCCGCACAATTCAATCTTCTCTCTGTCCTGGTTGGGTTTTCTTTTTTTTTTGGTTCTATATTTTTGCTGTCTTTAATCTTGGTTGTGAGAGGAGGCACAGCTTGTCCAGCTACGCTTCCATCTTGGCCCGAAGTCTGCCATTTAGATTTCTTTTTCTGGGAATTGCCTCCATGAATTTATTCATATTTCTACTTGAACAATTTTGGTTAAGTCAGACCCATCCATGGCTCTTTCTTTCTCTCTCTCACTATGAATTATCATTTTATAATATATGGCTTCCTGGATGGCATTTGTGTGTACTCAAAATAGTTTTGATGTCGGATCAACCAGCTACTCTTCAGTGCTTGCACCTTTGAGCCATGTGTCAGGTACAGAGGTTAATGCTTTACACACTTTCTCATTCAGGAGGCAGAATCCTGTGCTGATGCCTAGGGTTCTCATACAAGATTTAGCTTTTCCCTTCTACAGATCCCTCATCTGTAAACTGGGGTTGGTGATAATAGTGCCTAACTCATGGCACTGCTATGTGGCTTACATAAAGCAATGCCTGAAAAACACTTATCACAGGGCCTGATGAAAGTAGTAAATACCACAAAAGTGCTTAAAAACACCTCATTTAATACTCTTATAACCCTGTGATAAATGAACTGTATTGTGCTCATTTTGGGAGTAAAAATACTGAGGACCCATGAAGTGAAGCACTTTTTTGCAGAACACTCTGCTAGTAAGGAATTCAATTTGAATTTTAATCCAGGAGTCTTATTGTAGAGATTTTATTTGGAACCAGTATACACCACTTCTTGTGAAGTGTTATCTGCATTACAGATACAGAGAAACTAAGGCACAGGTAGGATTATATGAGCCAGCTAAGGTCCATACGATCTCAGTCAGTGTTTGAACCACTTTTCCTTTGCCATAGTTTATGCTCTAACCTTGCTCTGCTCCTGATGCAATCTGCTTCATGGGGGTTAACACCTGGCTCTGCTCTTCCCAACTATTTGGTCCCAGACAAGTTACCCAACTTCTCTGAGTTTTGATTTGACCTCTGTAATATAAAGAAGAAAAGACAATTAAAATATTATAGGTAATAATGTGGAAATGAAGGAAGAGCACCCAAATGAGAACAAACAGAAACTACTTATCCAGGCTCTTGCTGGCTCTAGCAAGGGGGCTGCCCCACCCATCACTCACAGTAGAGACCCACAGGTTGTCCAGAGAGTGAGACACTGCATTGTGATGGAGGCTTGAGGTTGCCTGCTTGGAGGCTGCTGCGCTGGGAAGCTGGATGTTGGGAAGCTAGAAGTGCTTCATGTCATTGGGGGGTGGGATGGGTAGCATGTTTGCCTTTCTCTGCTGGGTTCCAAATTAGAAGCTGTGGCAAAAAAAAAAAAATAGGGCTGTTGCAAGTTTTGAACTAATTCTTGACTGTTCTAGTTAATTGCCACAGTGGTTTTGAGTCAGAATTCTATTGTCTTATGTGATCTGATCATTGTCTATTTGTATGTTCAGTCTGTCAATGGCAAGTACCTTCTACATCTGTTAAGATAGATTTTTTGAAAGATTTTATTTATTTTATCTTTAGAGGGGAAGGGAAGGAGAGAGGGAGAGAAATATGAATGTGTGGTTGCCTCTCATGCATCCCCTGCTGGGAACTGGCCTGCAACCCAGGCATGTGCCCTGACTGGAAATCTAACCATGATCCTTTGGTTCGCAGGCCCACGCTCAATCTACTGAGCTACACCAGCCAGGGCTGTTAAGATGGATTTTTAACAGAATAGCTCCTAACACAGCACCTACCATATTGTAGGCGCTCAGCAAATATAGTTGAATCTCAATATGATTTACCACCTTGGAAAAGATTCCTATGCTAACTGAACAAATGGACTGTCTCCTTCAGATGTGAAAGGGTGTCCTAGAAAGACTGAGTCCCAGCAAAACTTTTCCTAAAGCTGTGATTTTCAGCCCTGGCTACATATTATAATCACCTGGGGACTCACACACAAAAAAAATACTGATGCTTGACTCTGAGTCATCTGCTCTAGGGTGGGGCCTGAGCATGTTTTTAAAGTTCTTGAGATTTTAGTGTGCAGCCAGGATTGAGAACTACTGGCCTAAAACATTAATTCTATTTTTTCACAGTTATCTACTGGACCACATTGCATGCCCAGGTCATTGCCAGGCTCAAAGATAACAGATCATTCTTTCATTAATTCATTCAACCACCAGACCACAGTGCCTTCAGGGAGCATAGACCTGTGTTGGCCTTACTGGCAGCAGTGTGAGTAATGAATTCTTCCACAAGCTGGCTAAAAATGTTCATGCTTTGGGGTCAGACAGTCATGGATTCCAATATAAATCTATATTTTCTCTCAGTTGTGATATTGGACAAAAACTCTTAACTTACTGGCTGCATTGACCTAGACAAGATCTAAATGTCTAGAAGCATATGTTTTCTCATTTATAAAGTGGAGATGTGTTAAGTTGGGGTTTGGTAGGGAAAATAGACGTCACGCTAGATATTTCAAATGAAGAGGATATAATACAGAAAATTGGTAATGTGGGTGTTAGGGACCTAAAAAAACAAAAAGCAGAGGTGGGAGTGTCCTGAACTTAGAAACACAGGAAGCAGCAGCCATTTCCTATGGGAATGAGGAAAGAAGTAAGTTCACAAAACTAGAAGCTCACAGGAGGATGCCCAATATGTGGGCGGTTGGACCTCAAAGGAGGGTTCTTGAAGGTGGTTCTCATGTTTCAGAGGACACCAGATGGTTGGGGTTTACCCTCTGGGGGCACTAAGTGATAGGTTTGGGGAGTGGCTAGAACCTTGTCTGCCCTCGGCAGAGCCTACCAGAAGCCAGACTGGAGGAATTCTGGGAAAAGTAGTATGAAGACATCCAACCTGGTGATCAGAGTACAGCAGAGATTTCAAAGTATAATCCAAAGGCTGAATCTGGTCCAATGCCTGTTTTTGTGTAGGCCGTGACTTAAAAATGTCTTTTACATTTTTTAAAATCCTCACCTCAGGATATGTTTATTGATTTAGAGAGAGAGAAAAGAGGAGAGAGACCTAGAGAGACAGAGACATGAAAGAGAAACGCTGATCAGGTGCCTCCTGTACTCACCTCAACTGGGGATTGAACCTGCAAGCTAGGTATGTGCCCTGACTGGGAATCAAACCCGCAGCCTTTTGGTATATGGGACAATGCTCCAACTGACTGAGCCACTGGGACAGGACTGGCTTTTACATTTTTTAATAATATTTTGTTTATTTATTTTTAGAGAGAGAAGAAAGAGAAACATCAATTGGTTGCCTCTCATACATGCCTCAACCAGGACCAAACCCACAATCCAGGCGAACCAGCAAGCTTTCACTTTGCAAAAAAATGCCCAACCAGCTGAGCCACACTAGTCAGGGCTGGATTTTATGTATTTTAAATAGTTTTAAAAAATCAAAAGAATAATATTTTGTGACATGTGAAAATTCTATGAAATCCAAATTTCAGCATCCATAAATTTCAGCCATGTTCACTGGTTTATGCATTGCTGGTGGTTCCTTTTGTGCTATAATTGCAGAATTGAAAAGCTGTGACAGAGAGGATAAGACCACACATATTTACGGAAAATGTGTGCTGCCCCCTGGAGGTTGGTAGAGTGTGTTGGGGGGATGATAGAATGAATGTTGTAATGACCCCTGCAGAGCAAAAATGATGAATGAAGGAGTTAATGTGTGTAAAGCTTATACAGTTTTTAGCACGTAGAAGGTACATTTAGCATGACTAGCCCCGACTGAGGGGCAGACACTAGGCTAGATTTTGAGGTGCCAGAGAGGAATAAGGCATGGTGATGACTTTAAGGAAATCCTAGTCTGGTAGTGGTGACAGATGGCTAAGAAAGAAAGGCAAAGCAATATGATAAATGTGGTGTTAATATCCTGTTTTCCCTTGCTGTGTAGGCTGCAAGAGAGGGACAACAAAAGACAGAAAGACCCCAGGCACTTTCTGGACTAGATCTGAGGTATGGGTCCACCATTCCCTTCTATAGACTGCTGAGCTAATTATTTGCCTAGGACTTCTGTCTTCTAAAACTGGGAGGCAGGCCATCCCCATATCTACAGATCTAGAGTAATACATAGTTGACAGTAGGCTTCAAAATATATTTTTTGATGACTGAATGAACAAAATGGGATTGAACGATGTTATATTCAGAAGGAACATCTCATCTAATCCAGTCTTTTCAAATGGAGAAACTGAGTTTCAAGGAGTACATGCAATTCACCCTCTGGATGGTTGGATTAGAGAAAAACCTGCTTTTCTCAGGTTTAGCCCCATGCTTGGTGGGCATGTGCTTGGCGGGCAGAGCTCAGGCTAGAATTTCAGCTCCCCACTTATCTTCCTTCAACCAGGAACCTTGTGCAGTGTACAACTTGTACAGCCCTATGTGGCAGCTCCCACCTGCCTGCCTGGTCTTTCTCCTGTCTACCTGTATCCATAAGCCTGTATTCTCAGTTCCTCTACCTCTTCCAAAACATCTCTTGGGATACAACTGGGTGGGGGAGATGATGTATTTACAGCTTGCTGTTTGAGAGAGATCCATTAGCAAAAGTGATCCTAAATCTTTCTGCAATTGGGCTGCACACTAATCATGTCCTGTTCCTGGGGCTGATATTAATCTAAGTAGCAGGCTGTGGTGGCCTCATGTACATATCCCTGTTGTCAGCATTAGAAAGGTACAATTGCCTGGGGCCTTGTTACCCACCAATTAAACTTTGGATTTTGTTGTGTGATCTCGAGGATGCTTTATGGTATCAGAGGCATTTGGCAGTTAAATATGAGTAATATTCATCGCTTCCATGTGGACGCTCCACGTCCTGCTCCATTCAATGTGATTAAGAAATTAATTGATTTGGACAGGATTGGCACATGCTCTTGGCAGTAAAATTATGAGTCCTTTATTAAGCTGTGGATACAGTGAACTTGCTGCACCTCTCAAGGCTGGGTAGCGGTGGCTTACCACTGGGTGTTTGGGACCATGCCTGTATTGCAGTGACGCTTGGCTCTGGCCAGTCAAACCTGTAGATCCAGAGGATACTTAAGAGCCCAGACCTCCCTCCTTCCAGTTACCCTCTGCCTGCCTTTTTTCCACCCTTCCATCCACCCTCTTCCATTTCTTCTTCCCTAAAAAGATTTCTTTCTCCTTTCGCTAAGATTTTACTAAAACATCCATGCACATTCCATGCCCTAAGTTCCTAGGAATCCCTTCCCTTGCATGAGTCTGCTCTGCTTTTCTGCTGGGAGCATTCTGTGTCCTAGGACTGAGGCCCAGTCAAGATAGTTCATATGTAGGGGTTTTAATAAGACAGACACATGGCATTGGAAGGAGACCATAATTTCATAATCTAGAACAGAACCTATCACAATGTCAGGCTTCATGGATACAGTCCCTCAATTGGATAGAATTTCTGGATTCTAGGTACCTGACATTTGTGATAGCCTTTCTTCAGGCCATACTTGGTGTTCACCCACCCATGTCCTATCGAGTGTGTAGGTATTAATGTGACTCTCATACACTCAGCCTGCCTGTGGTTCCTCACGGGATCCTTGGGCTGTGTTGACCTCATTGCCATACAGATTTTCTCTGTGTTGGTCTCCAGCCTCTTCCTATTTTTCTCGTCTCCATGTTGAGTCATGTGGATAGTTGTCCCCAGTGGGGTATAAATAGAAGTGATATGTGTGAATTCTAGGCCAAGGGGGCTAAGAAGTGGATGTAGCTTTCCTTTTTCTCTTTCCCCTTCTCTCTGGATATAGAGGAACTTTGGTTCTCTAGAGGTTGTAGAGGTTCAACATACAAGATGTTTGGGTCCCTACATCATCACATTGGAGGAGAGCTTCCCACAAAGTAGGATCACCTGCATAGAGATATTACACAAGCAAAATATGATCTCTCCTTTCATTGAGCCATAGAAAGTTTGGGTTTATTTGTGCATCTGGAGTTACCTGAACAAATATTTGCAAACCTGGTGTAGGAAGATAAGATCCTATGCAAGGTGTCTTAAGCAATGCCTCATTCATGACATGGGACCTCTAGCAGGTCAGACAAGGGCAGAGCATCAGCATTGAGCATGATGCAGTTCAGTGAGATGTAGGCCTTCACTTCTGGTCTTCATGCACAGTCCTCATTCGAGTGACTTTAGACAAAGCAAGGAGATGGAAGTAATGACTGAGGTAGGATTTCTCTCCTGTGAGATGTGAGTCACAGTTAGGTTGCCTTAAGGGAGATAAAGTGCTGTTCCTTTTCTCTATGAGTTTGTGGACTGAGACGATACCTATTACATTAAAAAAACAGCCATGCCACTTACTCCTCTGCTGGGAACCCGGTGGCTTCTCAGCTTACTCCGACCAATAGCTAGAGTTCTCACTATGGAGCACATAGTCTATTCCTCTCTGCTCTCACCTTGCTCTTCCTTGTCTGTGTTCTCTTCCCACAGTTATCCTCATGGCTTCCTCCCACCTTCTTTGTCTTCTCATTTATCATTTTCTAAAACCATCTCTGTCAACTCTATTGGAAATTGTGTCTCTTACCCCACACTACTAATCACTTCATGTTATAACTTGTCTATTTGTGAGTTCACTATCACTTCAGCAGACTGTGAGTGGCAAAGATTTTTAATTTTTTTAAATTTTTTAATTTTTTTGCTATTGTATACCAAATCCTAGAACAGTGTTTGGAATTTCAAAGACCTTCACAAATATTTGTTATTTAATTGTACCATGTCCTATACTGAGGTGATGTTCAGTAGCATTGCTTTAGACTGAGTTAATGAATAAATAAATGAATTGATGATGAGTGGGTGGATGGAGGATGGATGGATAGTTGAACCAGTCTCCCCATTAATTGTCTCATAATGAAATTTTGGTCTTGCCCCATGTCACTTCTTGCTTGCAGATGACAGTAGACAAAAATGGGTGAAATATTATTGCTTTGGTTTTTAAATTAATAAAAGCAATTTTAGGTTTATAGCAAAACTGAGCAGAAAGTACAGAGAGTTTCCATATAGCTCCTGTCTCCACATACACACAACCTGTTCCACTGTCAATATCACATCTTGCACCAAATGGCACATTTTTGAAAACAGATGAACCTACATTGACGTTTAATTATCACATAAAGTCCATAGTTTTTATTAGGGTTCACTCTTGGTGTTGTACATTCTATGGTTTGGACAGATGTGTAATGACATGTATCCACTATTGTAATATCACACAGAATAGTTTCACTGCCCAAATATTTCTCTGTGTTTTGCCTCTTCATTCTTCCTTGCACTCTGACCTGGGCAAGCACTGATTGGATAACCACCAAAGCTATCTATGGAGATAGCTTTGCCTTTTTCCAGAATGTTATATAATTGGAATAACACAGTATGTAGCTTTTCAGATTGGCTTCTTAGAATGTGTGTTTAAGTCTCCTCCATGCCTTTTCATGTATTGATAGCCCATTCTTTTAGTGCTGATGAATATTCATTTTCTGGATGTGCTGTATTTTATATATCCATTAACTTATTGAAGGTTATCTTGTTTTCCCCCCAAGTTTTGGCAACTATGAAAGTTGCTACAAACATCAGGGTTCTGTATGCACATAAAGTTTTAACTGCTTTATATAATTACCAAGAAGCATGATTATTGTATTTTAGGGAAAGAATATATCTAGTTTTGTTAAGAAACTGCCAAACTGTCTTCCAGAGTGGTTGTCCCACTGTGCATTTCTACCAGAAAAGAATGAGAGTTCCTGTTGCTCTACATCTTCACCAGCATTTAGTGTGGCCAGTATTTTGGATTTTGGTGATTCTAAGTGGTGTATGGTATCTAATCGTTGTTTTAATTTGCAATTCTATAACGACATATAATGTGGAGAATCTTATCTGCTTACTTGCCATCTGTACATCTTCTTTGGTATGATGTCTGTTACCTTGGACTACTTTTTGATTAGGTTGTTTGTTTTCTTATGTAAAAGTTTTAAGAAGTCTTTGTATATTTTGGATAGTAAACTTTTATCAGTTTTTTTTTTTACATTTTTTCCCCAGTCCATGACTTTTCTCATATTTTTTGAAATTATCTTTTACATCACAAAGAAAAAGTTTTTAGTTTTGCCAGATCAAGGCACAATTATGATATATGACAAGTTATAGGTGCTGGAATTTTAATTAAGTTCAGTTTATCAATTATTTCTTTTATGATTGTGCCTTTGGTATTTTATTTAAAAATTCATTGTCATAACCAAGGTCAATTAGGTTTTCTCTTATGTTATCTTGCAGGAATTTTACTGCTTTGCATTTTACACTTTGGTCTATGGCCTATTTTGAGTTAATTTTTATGAAGGGTGTAAGGTCTGTACTAAATTCATTTTATTGCATGTGGATGTCAGTTCCAGATACATTTGTTGAGAAGACGATTCTTTCTCCATCGAATTACCTTTCCTTATTTGTCAAAGATAAGTTGACTACTTTTATGTGGGTATTTCTGGACTTTTTATTCTGTTCCATTGATCTATTTGTTTATTCTTTCATTAATACCACACTGTCATGATTACAGTAGCTCTTTAGTAATTCCTGAAGTCAGGTAGAGTCAGCTCTCCAATTTTGTTCTCCTCCTTTAATATTATGTTGGCCACTCTTAGTCTTTTGCCTCTTCAAATAAATTTTAAAAGTAATTTGTCAATATACAAAAAATAATTTGCTGTTTTTTTTTTTTTTTTTCTGGGACTGCATTGAATACATAGATCAAGTTGGGAAGACTGACCTTTTAACAATATTGAGTCTTTCTTTCCACAAACATTTGTTTAATTATTCTTTTATATATTTCATCTGAGTCTTCCTCATGTAGACAATGTACATACTGCTTTTTGTTAAAAGTATTGCTAAATATTTCATTTTTGGGGTGCTAATGCAAATGGTAATGAGTTTTTAATTTCAAATTTCATTTGTTTAATGCTTGCTTATAGGAAAGTTTCTGACTTTTATATATTAATCTTGTATCCTGAAACCTTGCTGTAATCTTTTATTAGTTCCAGGAGTGTTGTTTGGTTGTTTAAGATTTTCTACATAGAGTATTATGTCTTCTATGAACAAAAATAATTTCATTTTCCCCAATTTGTTTTTATTTCCTTTTCTTGACTTATTGTACTAGCTAGGCCTTTCAATACAATGCTGCAAAGCAGTGGTGAGAAAGGACATCCTTGTCTTACTCTTGATGTTATTGAAAAAGCTTCTAATTTTTCTCCGTTGAGCATGATGTTAGCTAAGATTCTTCTGGTATATGTTCTTTATCAAGTTGAGGAAGTTCCTCTCTATTCCTTTTTTTAAAAAATTAATGTTTAAATACAGTTGTCTTCATTTTTCCACCACCACTTTCTCCAGACCCACCCACCCCACCTCCCACCCTCAATCCTACCTTCCTCTGGCATTATCCATAGACTTTTACTCATATTCATTGATGACACTTTCCCTTCTTTCCCTCTCCCTCCCCTCTGGTTACTGTCAGATTCCCCTAATTTCAACGTCTCTGGGTATATTTGGCTTGCTTGTTTGTTTTGTTAATTAGATTCCACTTATAGGTGAGATCATATGGTATTTGTCTTTCACCACCTGGCTTACTTCACTTAACATAATGCTCTCCAGTTCCATCCATGCTGTTGCAAAGGGTAGGAGATCCTTCTTTGTTTCTGCTGGTCACTATTCCATTGTGTAAATCTACTACAGTTTTTTGATCCACTCATTTACTATTGGGCACTTAGGCTGCTACTAGCACTTGGCTATTGTAAATTGTGGTGCTCTGAACATTGGGGTGCCTAGGTGCTTTTGAATTTGTGTTTCAGGATTCTTAGGGTATAATTCCAGCAGTGAAATTGCTGGGTCAAATGGCAATTTCATTTTTATTTCTTGAGGAAATTCCATAGTGTTTTCCACAGTGGCTGCACCAGTCTGCATTCCCACCAACAATGTACTAGGGTTCCCTTTTCTCCACAGGATCACCAGCACTTATTGTTTGTTGTTTTGTTTATGATGGCCATTCTGACCAGTGTGAAGTGGTATCTCATTGTGGTTTTAATTTGCATCTCTCTGATGGTAGTGAGCATCCTTTCATATGTCTCTGGGCCCTCTATATGTCTTCCTTGGAGAAGTGTCTGTTCTGGTCCTTTGTCCATTTTTAAATTGGATTCTTTGTCTTCCTGTGTGGAGACATGTGAGTTCTTTATATATTTTGCATATCAAACCCTTGTCCAAGATATCATTGGCAAATATATTTTCCCATGTGGTTGGTTCCCTTTTCATTTTGCTGATATTTTCTTTAGCTGTGCAGAAACTTTTTATTTTGATGAAGTACCATTTATTTATTCTTTCCCTTATGTCCCTTGCTCTGTGGAACATATCAGTGGAAATATTCATGTGTGGGATATCTGAGATTTTCCTGCCTGTGTTCTCCTCTAGGATTTTTATGGTGTTGTGATTTATATTTTAGTCTTTTATCCACCTTGAATTTATTTTTGTGTATGGTGTAAGTTGGTGATTGAATTTCATTTTTTTGCATGTAGCTGTCTAGCTTCCCAATACCATTTATTGAAGAGGCTATTTTTACTGCATTTATGCTTCTTCCCCCTTTGTCAAATGTTAATTGACCATAGAGGCTTGGGTTTATTTCTGGGCTCTCTGTTCTGTTGCATTGATTTATGTATCTGTTCTTATGCCAGTACCAGACTATTTTGATTATCATGGCCTTGTAATATAGTTTGATGCCAGGTATTGTGATCCCTCCTACTTTGTTCTTTCTCAAAATTGCTGCAGGCATTCAGGGTCGTATATGGTTCCACATAAATTTTTGAAATATTTGTTCTATACCTGTGAAATCTGTCATTGGTATTTTAACAGGAATTGTGTGGAATCTATAAATTGCTTTGGATAGTATGGACATTTTGGTGATGTTAATTCTATCAATCCATGAATGAAGTATATGCTTCCATTTGTTTGCATCTTCCTTAATTTCTTTCTTCACTGTTGTGTAGTCTTCTGAGTACAGGTCTTTTACCTCCTTGGTTAGGTTTATTCCTAGGTACTTTATTTTTCTTGTTGCTATAGTAAATGGAATTTTTTCCTGATTTCTGTTTCTGAAATTTCATTGTTGGTGTACAAAAATGCCTTCGATTTCTGAATATTGACTTTTTATCCTGCTGTTTTGCCAAATTCATTTATTAGGTTGAGTAGTTTTTTGGTGTAGTCTATAGGGTTTTCTATGTACACTATCATATCATCTGCAAACAATGGCATTATTACTTCCTCCTTTCCAATTTGTAGGCCTTTTATTTCTTCATGTTTGATTGCTGTGGCTAGGAGTTCCAATACTATGTTGAATAGAAGTGGTGAAGTAGACATCCTTGTCTTGTTCCTTATCTTAGTGGAAAAGCTTTTAGATTTTGTCTGTTGAATATGATGTTGGCTGTAGGTTTTTCATATATGGCCTTTATTATGTTGAGGTATGCTCCCTCTACTCCCCCTTTGCTGAGCGTTTTCATCATAAATGGGTGCTGTACCTTATCAAATGCTTTCTGGATCTATTGATATGAATATGTGATTTTTGTCTTTTGTTTATGTGATGTTTACATTTACAGATTTGTGAATATTGTACCATCCTTGCATCCCTGGCATGAATCCCACTTCATCATGGTGTATGATCTTTTTGATGTATTGCTGGATGGTTTGCCAGCATTTTTTTGAGGATTTTAGCATTTATGTTGATCAGCAATATTGGCTTTTATCTTTCTTTGTTTATTGTGTCTTTGTCTGGGTTGGGTATGAGGATGATGCTGGCTTCTTAAAAAGAGTTTGAGAATCCTCTATCTTCTTGGAGTTTTTGGAACAGTCTGAGAAGTGTAGGGGTTAGCTCTTCCTTAAATGTTTTGTAAAATTCTCCTGTGAAACTGGCTGGTCCAGTGCTTTCGTGTGATGGTAATTTTTTAATTCTGCTTCAATTTTGTCAGCTGTTATCAGTCTGCTCAGGCTTTCTGCTCCTTCTTCCTCAGTTTTGGAAAATTATATTTTTCTAGAAATTTGTCCATTGTATCCAGGTTTTCAAATTTCTTGGCATATACTTCTTCAAAGTAAAAAAAATATTTAAGGAAAAGATTTTCTTAGCATCCTTTGTATATCTGTGGTATAAATTGTAATGTCTCCTCTTTCATCTCTGATTGTGTTTATTTGGGCTCTCTCTCTCTTTTTCTTTTTTTAGAAATATATTTTATTGATTATGTTATTACAGTTGTCCCATTTGCCCCCCTTCATTCCCCTCCACCATGCACACTGCCTCCCACCCACATTCCCCCCTTTAGTTTATGTCCATGTGTCATAAGTTCTTTAGCTTCTACATTTCCCACACTATTCTTGCCCTCCCCCTGTCTATTTTCTACCTACCATCTATGCTACTTATTCTCTGTACCATTTTCCCCTCTCTCCTCCTCCCACTCCCCTGTTGCTAACCCTCCATATGATCTCTATTTCTGTGGTTCTGTTCCTGTTCTAGTTGTCTGCTTAGTTTGTTTTTGGATTAGGTGTGGTTTTTCATAACCATGAGTTTGCTGTCATTTTACTATACATATTTTTTTATCTTCTTTTTCTTAGATAAGTCCCTTTAACATTTTGTATAATAAGGGCTTGGTGATGATGAACTCCTTTAACTTGACCTTATCTGAGAAGCACTTTATCTGCCCTTCCATTCTAAATGAAAGCTTCACTGGATAGAGCAATCTTGGATGTAGGTCCTTGCCTTTCATGACTTGGAATACCTCTTTCCAGCCCCTTCTTGCCTGTAAGGTCTCTTTTGAGAAATCAGCTGACAGTCTGATGGGATCTCCTCTGTAAGTGACTGTTCCCTTATCTGTAGCTGCTTCTAGAATTCTCTCCTTCATTTTAATCTTGGCTAATGTAATGATGATGTGCCTTGGTCTGTTTCTCCTTGGGTCCATCTTCTTTGGGACTCTACAGGCTTCCTGGACTTCCTGGAAGTCTATTTCCTTTGCCAAATTGGGGAAGTTCTCCTTTGTTATTTGTTCAAATAACTCTTCCACTTGTTGCTCTTCCTTTTCCCCTTCTGGTACCCCTATAATTTGGATGTTGGGACATTTAAAGATGTCCTGGAAGTTCCTAAGCCTCTCCTCATTTTTCTGAATTCTTGTTTCTTCGTTCTTTTCTGGTTGGATGTTTCTTTCTTCCTTCCGGTCCACACCATGGATTTGAGTCCCAGTTTTCTTCCCATCACTATTGGTTTCCTGTTCGTTTTCCTTCATTTCACTTGTTGTAGCCTTCATTTGTTTATCTAATTTGCTTCCAAAATCAACCAATTTTGTGAGCATCCTGATCACCAGGGCTTTGAACTGTGCATCTGATAGGTTGGTTATCTCTTGGTTGCTTAAAAGTATTGGCTCTGGTGGTTTGATTTGTTCTTTTGTTTGAACCATTTTTTCTTTTTCTTTCTTTTTTTTTTCCTGGTCATGGCTGTAATGTAGTGAGGGGTGGAGCCTTAGGTGTTCACCAGGGCAGGGCAACCCAGTTGCAGAGTTGTGACGCTGTATGTGGGGTTGGGGTCAGAGAGGGAACAATGGTGCTTGCTCTACTCTCTCTCGGATTTCAGTCCCCTCTGTGAGGCTGGGAGTTTCTCCTGGCACCTCAACCCCCACAAGTGTTTTCAATCAGTGCTTTTAGGCTTTATTTCCCAGCCCTGAGGCCCTGGGTTGTGCAGTCTGTCTTGCTGCCCATTTTCGCCTGGTTTATCTGCAGCGAATGTGTGACCACAGCACACATTCACCTTGCTCACCTCACTGGGTCTGCTTGTTGCCTACCCATGCCCGGTAACTGCCGCCTGTGTGCCTGGGATGTGCCAACCACTGCCTGTACTTCCAGGACCATTAGCCACTGCTTTTTCCTGCCCAGGATCCCTCTCCCCTGGCTGCCGACTCCACCTCTCTTACCGGTCTGGGTGAATTGTTGTTGGACTTCCATACAATTCAATTTTCTATCTGTTCTGGATGTTTTTTTTGTTTGTTTCTAAATTTTTGTTGTCCTTAATTTTGGTTGTGAGAGGAGGCACAGTGTGTCTACCTGCTCCTCCATCTTGGCTGGAATCATCTCTTTTTCTTGATGAGTCTGCTTAAAGGCTTGTCAATTTTGTTTATCTTTTCAAAGAACCAGCTCCTGGATTTACTGATTTTTAGAATTGTACTTTTAGTCTATATGTCAGTTAATTCTGCTCTGATCTTGGTTATTTCCTTCCTTTCACTCACTCTAGGCTTTGTTGTTGTTCCTCCAGTTCTTATAGATGTAGGGTTAGGTTGTTTATTTGAAATGTTTCTATCTTTTTTAGGTAGGAGGCTTATTGCTATGAACTTCCCTCTTAGGACTGCCTTCACTGTGACCCATAAGTTTTGGTCTATTGTATGTTCCTTTTCATTTGTTTCCAGAAATTTTTGATTTATTCCTTGATCTCATTCTTAACTCACTCGTTCTTTAATAGCATGCTATTCAATCTCCATGAGTTTGAGTGTTTTTGAGTTTTTTTCCTTGAGGTTGTTTTTTTGTTTTAGTCCCTTGTGGTCCAAGGAAATGCTTGATATTATTTCAATTTCCTTGAATTTGTTGAGGCTTGTTTTGTGTCCTATCATGTGGTCTCTCTTTGAAAATGTTTCATGTGCATTTGAAAAGAATGTAGATTTTACTTCTTTGGGATGAAAGGTTCTGTGTATATCAGTTAAGCCATTTGATCTAGGGCATTGTTCAATGTTGCAATATCCTTGTTGATATTTTGTTTGGAAGATCTATCCATTTTTGACAGTGGGGTGTTAAAATCCCCTAGTATCTATATCTTTCTTGAAGTACTCTAAGATTATTTTTGTACATTTGGGTGCTCCTATGTTGGGTTCATATATGTTTATAGTATTTATGTCTTCTTGATGGATTCTTCTCTTGAGAATTATGAAGTGTCCTTCTGGATTTCTTTTTATGGCCTCTGTTTTGAAGTCTATTTTGTCAGATATAAGTATTGCTGCCCTAGGTTTTTTTTTTTTTCTGTCTACTTGCTTGGAATAATTGTTTCCAGGCCTTCACTTTCAGTCTGTGTAGTTCTTTTGTTCTGATGTGGATCTCTTGTGGGGAGCATATGTTGGGTCATATTTTCTTACCCATTCAGGTACCCTATGTCTTTTGATTGGAGCATTTAATCCATTTTCATTTAAGCTTATTATTGATAGGTACTTATTCATTGCCATTTTATTCCCTTTGTACCTGTGTTCCTCTCTGTCTCACTGGTTTTCTTTCTCTTTTTAAGTAGTCCTTTTAGCATATCTGGAAGTGCTAAGGTGAAGGTGTATTCTTTCAGACTTCCTTGTTCTCGCAAACTCCTTATTTCACCTTTCATTTTAATTGAGAGCCTTTCTGAATAGAGTAGTCTCAGTGGTAGGGCGTTGCTTTTCACTAGTTGGAATATTTCTTGCCATTCCTTTCTGACTTGTAATGTCTCATTTTAAATATATATATATGTTATTGATTATACTATTACAGTTGTCCCATTTCCCCCCTTCATTCCCCTTCACACTGCACACCCCCTCCCACCCACATTCCCCCCTTTAGTTCATGTCCGTGTGTCATACTTATAAGTTCTTTAGCTTGTACATTTCCTATACTATTCTTACCCTCCCCCTGTCTCTTTTCTACCTACCATCTATGCTACTTATTCTCTGTACCATTTTCCCCTCTCTCCTCCTCCCACTCCCCTGTTGCTAACCCACCATGTGATCTCTATTTCTGTGGTTCTGTTCCTGTTCTAGTTGTCTGCTTAGTTTGTTTTTGGATTAGGTGTGGTTGTTAATAACTGAGTTTACTGTCATTTTACTATACACATTTTTTTATCTTCTTTTTCTTAGATAAGTCCCTTTAACATTTTGTATAATAAGGGCTTGGTGATGATGAACTCCTTTAACTTGACCTTATCTGAGAAGCACTTTTTCTGCCCTTCCATTCTAAATGAAAGCTTCACTGGATAGAGCAATCTTGGATGTAGGTCCCTGCCTTTCATGACTTCAAATACTTCTTTCCAGCCCCTTCTTGCCTGTAAGGTCTCTTGAGAAATCAGCTCACAGTCTAATGGGAACTCATTTGTAGATAATTATCACCTTTCCCCTGTTGCTTTTAAGATTCTCTCCTTATCTTTAATCTTAGATGACATAATTATGATGTACCTTGGTGTGTTCCTCCTTGGGCCCAACTTCTTTGGGACTCTCTGAGCTTCCTGAACTTCCTGGAAGTCTATTTCCTTTGCCAGATTGGGGAAGTTCTCCTTCATTACTTTTTCAAATAAGTTTTCAATTTCTTGCCCTTCCTCTTCTCTTTCTGGCACCACTGTGATTCCGATGTTGGAACATTTAAAGATATTCTGGAGATTCCTAAGCCTCTCTTCATTTTTTTGAATTCTTGTTTCTTCATTTTTTTTCTGGTTGGATGTTTCTTTGCTCCTTCTGGTCCACTCCATTGATTTGAGTCCCAGTTTTCTTTCCATCACTATTGGTTCCCTGGACATTTTCCTTTATTTCACTTAGCATAGCCTTCATTTCTTCATGTAGTTTGTGACCAAATTGAACCAATTCTGTGAGCATCCTGATTAGCAGTGTTTTGAACTAGGCATCAGATAGGTTGGCTATCTCTTTGTGACTTAGTTGTACTTTTTCT
>PVKU01003205.1:75162-140713 GCA_004027475.1 Anoura caudifer
CTCTCTGTGGGATTTCAGTCACTTCCTCCACTCTCCCCAAGCAAATTGGGCCCTTCTGGTGCTGATTCCCATGTGGGTGGGTTTGTGTTTGTTCTAGGACCCTGTGGGTCTCTCCAATAAACTCTCCTGTGAGGCTGGGGATATCTCCCTCTACCTCAATCCCTACAGGTGTTTTCAGTTGGTATTTTGAAGGTTTATTTCCCCATGCTGGGACCCTGGGTTGTGTGGTCTGTCCCCATTTTGTCTGGTTTATCTGTGTGTGAATGTGGGACCACCTGGTCCGCCAGCCACCTTGTATGCCATACCCCTCCACAATCCACTGCCTCACTGGGTCTGCCAGTTGCCACCTTGTGTGCCCAGGGTCCAGTAGCTGCTGCCTTGAACATCAGGGTTCCACCAGCTGCTGTCTTGCATTCCAAAATCTGTCTGGCTTGTAATGTTTCTGTTGATAAGTCAGCTGCTAACCTTATTGGTGCATCCTTGTATATTACTTCCTGTTTCTGTCTTGCTCTCTTTAAGATTCTCTCTGAGTCTTGAAATTTTGCCATTTTAATTATGATGTGTCTTGCAGTGGGCCTCTTTGGGTTCCTCTTGTTGGGACGCTCTCTGCTTCCTGAATTTGTATGGCTTTTTCTCTCATCAAATTAGGAAATTTTCTACCATTACTTTTTCAAATGGGTTTTCTATTCCTTGCTCATTTTGTTCTCCCTCTGGTATCCCTATTATAAACATACTATTCAGTTTCATGTTGTCCTGCATTTCCGTTAACCCAGGGGTGTCAAACTCATTTTCACCGGGGGCCACATCAGACTCACAGTTGCCTTCAAAGGGCCAAATGTAATTTTAGGACTGTATAAATGTAATTACTCCTTAATTAGGGGCAAGGAGCTAGGCACTGCTGCCAGTTAGAAACAAGATGCTGGGCTGGATAAAACAAGGTGGACAGCTGGATTTGGCCTGCATGTCTTGTGTTTGCCACCTGTGCCTTAACCCTCTTCATTCATTTTGAGTTTTTTTCTTTTCTTGCTCTTTTTGGGAGTTTTTTTCTACCTTTTCTTCCAGCTCACTGATTCGACCCTCTGCTTCATGGAGCATGCTTTTGATTCCTTCTACTGTGTTCTTTAATGTAAAAATTGTATTCTTTATTTTCTCTTGTCCCTTGTTGGTTATTTCTATGTCTTTTTTTAATGATGATCTATTTTGCAGTAAGTTCCCCATAATTACCCTGTAGTTTTTGGTAATGCTCAGAGAGCTCATTGAGCTTTCTTATAACCATTGTTTTGAACTCAATATCTGATTATTGACTTGCCTCTACTTCATTTAGCATTCTTTCTGAAGCTTCCTCCTTTCCTTTCATTTGGGGATTGTTTCTTTGTTTTTCCATTATTTGTGGGACTCTTCTTGTTTGCTTCTGCTTCTCAAATTGATCTGTTTTGACTTTTTGACTTTGTGGTGTGAGCTTCTATGATTGGAGGCCTGTGCAATTCAGTGGTGCAATCTTCTTGATCTTCTGAACTTGGTGCTCTTGGGATGCCCTTTATGTCTTTTATGCTGGTTCTCTGGATGTAATCCAGTTTTGATTGTTGCATCTTTCTTTGGTGGGTCATTCTCTTCAGCTGGTTGACTGAGGGTCACTCCATCCACCATGTCTTGTTTGCTTTTGTGCAAGTGCTGCCAGAACAAAACCACAAATCCCAGGAACAAACCCACATCCACACCCGCACTTATAACCCCCCCCCCACCCAATCCCACTATCAGCAGCAAATGAACCAGAATTAATAAGGGTGTAATGAGATTAAAACTATTATAATAAAGGAGAGTGGATAGAGATGACCTACTGAAGGAAAAATGACTTTTAGAGGGTAGAGGGAGGATCATTAATAAGAGTTGGGAATTGGAGCAATGGAAAGAGAGAAGGTAAAATTTACCTCATGAATAAAGAAAAGAATGAAGCATGTGGAATGGAGTATGAGAAGGGAAATATATAATATTAGGTTTAAATAGACGTTAATATAAAATACAATAAAGTGAACAAGAGAAAGAAAAAAGGAAAAATAGTAAATAATTAGTAAAAATATATGAGCCAAATTGGAGAGAAATATCCACCACTATACTATCAACAACAAATGAGCTAATTAATATAGGTGGTGTGGGAATAAGAGGGAAAAATAAAGAAATAAATGTGTAAAGGATGTTTAGAGGAGTAGGAAGAGATTTTGAAATGATAGAGGGAGAGGTAATACTAAGAGTTAGGAACAAAAACCAGGCTAAGAGAGGGAAAAATTAATATTTGGGATGTAAGGAAAAAGAAAAAAGTAAAACAAGGAGAACAAAGAAACATAAAAGGGCAGGATGAAATAGAAGTAGAAGAAAAACAAACAAACAAAAAAGAAAACAAACAGGCTAAGACAGTAAACTTAAAATTTTAGATAAAAAGAGTAGGAGGAGGGACCAGTAAAATTTGATATTTGAAATACAGAATTAGTGAAGCTCTATAAAACTGAAAAAACAATGCAACAACAACTACCCTATCCACAACCAACTAGCAAAGATTGTTAAAGGTGGAGAAGAGAGAATGCAGGTGTTTTAAGAGCAGGGCCAAAGGATGTGAAATGACCCTTGAAAAGAAAATTGGTTTTGTGTGTCTGGGTTGGGGAGAAATAGTAAGAGTATGGGATAGAAACAAGTTGCAGCTAGAGAAAAAAAATTGAAATGAAAATAATGTGAGGAGAGATGAAGGTAAAATAGGCTAAGCAGAGGGAGGGGCAAAATATGTGACCTGAAATACACTATAGTATAAAATTTAGTGACTTAATATGTACCAAGATCTGATCATTGGACAAGACTTGCTGGACAAGAAATGAATATTTAAGAAAACATACAGGAGAGAAAATATTGCAAATCATGAAGAAGACCACACTGGCTTTCATCTCTGTAGCCTCTTGTATTTACCACTATTTTTTTTCTTTCTGGATCTGGTCTGGTGATGTCAGATGTTGATCTTGTCTGACCTTAGAAAGCCTGTTCGATACTTCCAGTGATCTGTTGTCTCTGTAGTCTCCTTCAATTGTTAATCTGGTCACTCTGCAGTAAGCAGTCAGGTGTAAGCACCATAGGTCACAGCTGAATCCATCCTGGGGTCTGGCTATTGTTTCCCCTCAGGCTATTGCTGCTTGGAGGTTAGTGGTCTGCCTAAGCAAGATGGCTGCTGCTGCATGGGGGGTGACTCAGTACCAGGATCCTGGAGTCTACTGCCTCAAAGCTTCAGTCCTTAGTGTCTCCACAGGTGTCACTAGCCCATTATGTGCCCACCTTTGCCAGAGCCCAGGGTAAGTTGCTGCAAATGAAAATTTGTGCATTGGCCCTTTAAATAACTCTTGCATCTCCAGCCATCTGTTTCTGCAGCCTTGCTGTGATTTTTGCTGCTGGTCATTATCTGTGTACTTTCTGGGCTCTGATACTCTAGACTGGGAATACTAGCTTAGGGTTTAGATCTCATTTTTGTCAGGGGGATCCCACTGGCTGCTTAATTATCCCTCTGGTGCTGCCACCTGTGGGTGCCCAGCCAGCCCTCTCAAGTCTCTACTGCACTCCTTACCAGTCAGGTTGTGCCAAAGCTTGTTCTTCTGTCTGTCTGAAGTTATATGGCATCTCTCTGGCTATTGCTCAGTTTTTTGTTCTGGGTGGTTTCTCCACAAGTGAGTTGTAATTCCAGATTGGCCCTGGGAGGTCAGTGTGACTTGCATTCACTCCTCCACCATCTTCCCTCCTCCTCTGACTTTTCTTGTGTAATATGCCACAGATTCAGCTGTACTGGTGAATACCTCTTGTACAATTGTCCTGGCTTAGAGGACAGTGTGCATTCAATGTAACCCTGTCATAAGCCTTCTGTAGGAACTGTGCACAAGCTTGATTGAAATGGCGAGGGGGGAAGCAAACTCAGAACAAAGATGATGAGTCCGGACCCCACTGAACAAGCCCCAGCACAGGCCTCTATTCCTAATTTGATGAGAGTTTCTGTCATGCATAGTGTTGAATTTTGTCAAATGCTTTTTCTGCAACTATGGAAATGATCATGACATTTTTATTCTTTAGCTTGTTGATTTTATGCATTACATTAAGTGATTTTTTGATGTTGAATGAGCCTTGAATACCTGGGATAAATTAGACTTGGTTATGGTGCATAATGTTTTTATTCACTTTGGATTTGACTTGCTAATATTTTATTGGCAATTTTTGCATGTATGTTCATGAGAGATATTGGTCTATACTTATTTTTTGTAATGATATTTTCTTTCTTTCTTTCTTTTTTGATTTTTAAGTTTCTTTTTTAAAAATTCTAATTGTTGTTCAATTACAGTTTTCTGTCTTTTATTCCCATCCCAGCCCACCCCCCAACTCTCCCCACCTCCTTCCCATTTCTACACCCCCCTTGTTTTTGTCCATGTGTCTTTTATACTTCTTCCTGTAAACTCTTCCCCTTTTCCCCTGAAATTCTCTCCACTCTCCCCTCTGGTCACTGTCACCCCGTTCTCTATTTCAGTGTCTTTGGTTATATTTTGCTTGTTTGTTTGTTTTTTGTTTAGGTTCCTGTTAAAGGTGAGATCATATGGTATTTGTCTTTCATTGCCTGGCTTATTTTGCTTAGCATAATGCTTTCCAGTTCCATCCATGCTGTTGTAAAGGGTAGGAGCTCCTTCTTTCTTTCTGCTGCATAGAACTCCATTGTGTAAATGTACCAGAGTTTTCTGATCCATTCATTTACTGATGGGCACCTAGGTTGCTTCCAGCACTTGGCTATTGTAAATTGTGCTACTCTGAACATTGGGGTGCATAGGTTCTTTTGGATTGGTGTTTCAGGGATCTTAGGATATAATCCTAGTAGTGCAATTGCTGGGTCAAAAGGCAGATCCACTTTTAGTTTTCTTAGAAAATTTCATACTGTTTTCCATAGTGGTTGTACCAGTCTGCTATCCCACCAACAGTGCACTAGGGTCCCCTTTTCTCCACAACCTCTCCAACACTTGTTGTTTGTTGCTTTGTTTATGATGGCCATTGTGACTGGTGTGAAGTGGCATCTCATTGTGGTTTTAATTTGCATCTCTCTGATAGCTAGCGATATTGAGCATCTTTTCATGTGTCTCTAGCTCCTCTGTAAGTCCTCCTTGGAGAAGTGTCTGTTCAAGTCCTTTGCCCATTTTTTAATTGGGTTGCTTGTCTTCTTAGAGTGGAGTTGAGTAAGTTCTTTATATATTTTGGAGATTAAACCCTTGTCTGAGGTATCATTGGCAAATATGTTTTCCCATACAGTTGGTTCTCTTTTTATTTTAATACTCTTTTCTTTAGCTGTGCAGAGGCTTTTTTTTTTTTTTAATTTTATGAGATCCCATTTATTTACTCTTTCCTTCCTGTCCCTTGCTCTAGGGGACATATCAATAAAAATGTTGCTGTGTGAAATATCTTAGATTTCCTGCCTATTTTCTCCTCTAGGACTTTAATGGTGTCATGGCTCATATTTAAATCTTTTACCCACTTTGAATTTATTTTTGCGAATAGTGTAAGTTTGGTCTTGAGTTTCATTTTTTTTTGCAAATAGCTGTCCAGTTCTCCCAACACCACTTGTTGAAGAGGCTATTATTACTCCATTTATGTTTCTGCCCCCTTTGTTGAATATTAATTGCCTGTAGAGACTTGGGTTTATTTCTAGGCTTTCTGTTCTGTTCCACTGGTCCATGTGCCTGTTTTTTATGCCAGTCCCAGGCTGTTTTGATTACAGTGGCCTTGCAATACAGTTGGTATCAGGTATTACGATCCCTCCTGCTTTGCTCTTCTTTCTCAAAATTGCAGCAGCTATTCAGGTTCGTTTATGGTTCCATAGAAATTTTTGAAGTGTTTGTTCTATGTTTGTGAGATATGCCATTGGTACTTTAATAGGTATTGCATTGAACTTGTAAATTGCTTTGGGTAGTATGGACATTTTGATGATGTTAATTCTTCCAATCCATGAACATGGTATATGTTTCCATTTGTTTCTGTCTTCCTTGATTTCCTTCTTCATTGTTGTGTAGTTTTCTGAATACAGGTCTTTTACCTCCTTGGTTAGGTTTATTTCTAGGTATTTTATTTTTCTTTTTGCTATATTGAATGGGATTTTTTTCTTGATTTCTGCTTCTGCTGTTTCATTGTTGGTATACAAATATGCCTTTGATTTCTGGATATTGACTTTGTATCCTGCTGTTTGGCCAAATTCATTTATTAGGTCGAGGAGCTTTTTGGCCAAGTCTATAGGATTTTCTGTGTACACTATCATGTCGTCTGCAAACAGTGACAGTTTTATTTCTCCTTTCTGATTTGGAACCTTTTATTTCCTTTTCTCATCTGCTGTGGCTAAAACTTCCAATACTATATTGAATGGAAGTGGATAAGAGGACAACCTTGTCTTGTTCCTGGTATTAGTGGGAAAGGTCTAAAATTAAGCCCATTGAGTATGATGTTGGCTGTAGGTCTCTCATATATGGCTCTTATTATGTAGAGAAGTGGTCCCTATATTCCCAGTTTGCTGCATGTTTTTCTCATAAATGGGTGCTGTACCTTATCAAATGCTTTTTTTGCATCTATTGATATGATCATGTGATTTTTGTCTTTTGTTTACATGATGTAGTACATTTACTGATTTGCAAAAATTGTACCATCCTTGCATCCCAGGGATGATTCCCACTTGGTCATGGTTTATGATCTTTTTAATGTATTATTGGATGCAGTTTGCCAATATTTTGTTGAGGATTTTAGCATCTATGTTCATCAGCAATATTGGCCTGAAGTTTTCTTTCGTTGTTGTGTCTTTATCTGGTTTTGGGATTAGGATAATCCTATTAAAGAGTATAAAGAGTTTGGGAGTCTTCCATCATTTTGCAGTTATTGGAATAGTATGTGAAGAATAGGTGATAGCTCTTCCTTAAATGCTTTGTAGATTTGTCCTGTGAAACCATCAGGTCCATGGCTTTTGTGTGTTGGGAGTTTTTTGATTACTGCTTCTATTTCATTTGCTGTTATTGGTCTGTTCAGGCTTTCTGCTTCTTCTTCATTGAGTTTTGGAAGATTATATTTTTCTAGAAATTTGTCCATTTCACCTAGGTTCTCAAATTTCTTGGCATAGATTTCTTCATAGTAATTTTTTACAATCCTTTGTATTTCTGTGGTGTCAGTTGTAATCTCTCCTTTCATTTCTGATTGTGTTTATTTGAGTCTCCTCTCTTTTTTTCTTGATGAGCCTGCTTAAAGGCTTGTCGATTTTGTTCATCTTTGAAAGAACCAGGTCCTGGATTCATTGATCCTTAGAATTGTGCTTTTAATCTCTATTTCATTTAATTCTGCTCTGATCTTGGTTATTTCCTTCCTTTTACTTGCTCTGGGATATCTTTGTTGTTGCTCGAGTTCTTGTAGGTGTAGGGTTAGGTTGTTTGTTTGAAATGTTTCTGTCTTTTTTAGGTGGGCCTGTATCACCATGAACTTCCCTCTCAGGACTGCCTTCACTGCGTCCCATAAGTTTTGGGTTGTTGTGAGTTCATTTTCATTTGTTTCCAGAAACTTTTTGATTTCTTTCCTAATTTCATTCTTGACCCATTCATTGTTTAATAGCATGCTATTCAATCTCCATGATTTTGAGTGCTTTGGGTTGTTTTCCTTGCGATTGGTTCCTAGTTTTTGTATCTTGTGTTCTGAGAAAATGCTTGGCATGATTTCAGTTTTCTTGAATTTGTTGAGGCTTGTTTTGTGTTCTATCATGTGGTCTATCTTTGAAAATATTCCATGTGCATTTGAAAAGAATGTATATTTTGCTTCTTTGGGATCAAAGGTCTATACATACCAGTTAAGTCCATTTCATCTAGGGCATTGTTCAATGCCACAGTATCTTTGTTGATATTTTGTTTGGAAGACCTGTTCATTTTTGACATGTGGTGTTAAAATCCCCTACTATAATTGCATTGCTGTCAATATCTTTCTTGAAGTCCTCTAAGATTTTCTTTATGTATTTGGGTGCTCTTATGTTTGGTGCATATATATTTACAATGTTTATGTCTTGGTAGATTCTTCCCTTGATTATTATGAAGTGGCCTTCTGGGTCTCTTTTTATGGACATTCCTTTGAAGTCTATTTTGTCTCATATGAGTATTGCTACCTGGCTTTTTTTCCTCTCCATTTGCTTGGAAAATTTTTTTTAGGGCTTCACTTTAATTCTGTGTAGGTCCTTTGTCCTGAAGTGGGTCCCTTGTGGGCAGCATATGTATGAGTCATGCTTTCTTATCCATTCAGCTAGTCTATGTCTTTTGATTGGAGCATTTAATCAATTTACTTTTAAAATTATTATTATTATTTTTCTTTTTTTCAGCTTTTTAAAAATATATTTTATTGATACACTATTACAGTTGTCCCATTTCTTCTCTATCATTCCCCTCCACCCTGCACACTCCCTCCCACTCACATTGCCCCCTTTACTTCATGTCCATGTATCATAAGTTCTTTAGCTTCTACATTTCCCACACTATTCTTGCCCTTCCTTTGTGTATTTTCTACCCACCATCTACACTACTTATTCTCTGTACCTTTTTGCCCTCTCTCCTCCTCCCACTCCCCTGTTGCTAACCCTCCATGTGATCTCCATTTCTGTGTTTCTGCTCCTGTTCTAGTGTTTGGTTAGTTTGCTTTTCTTTTAGGTGTGGTTGTTAATACCTTTGAGTTTTCTGTCTTTTTGCTGTTCATATTTTTTATCTTCTTCTTAGATAAGTCCCTTTAACATTTCATATAATAAGGGCTTGGTGATGATGAGCTCCTTGAACTGGACCTTATCTGAGAAGCACTTTATCTGCCCTGCCATTCTAAATGATAGCTTTGCCAGATAGAGCAATCTTGGATGTAGGTCTTTGCCTTTCATAACTTGGAATACTTCTTTCCAGCCCCTTCTTGCCTGTAAGGTCTCTTTTGAGAAATAAGCTGACAGTCTGATGGACACTCCTTTATAGTTGACTGTCCCCTTATCCCTTGCTGCTTCTAGAATTCTCTCCTTCATTTTAGTCTTGGCTAATGTAATTATGATGTGCCTTGGTGTGTTTCTCCTTGGGTCCAACTTCTTTGGGACTCTCTGAGACTCCTGAACTTCCTGGAAATCTATTTCCTTTGCCAGATTGGGGAAGTTCTCCTTTATTATTTGTTCAAATAAATTTTCCACTTGTTGCTCTTCCTCTTCCCCTTCTGGAACCCCTATAATTCGGATGTTGGGACATTTAAAGCTGTCCCGGAGGTTCCTAATCCTCTCCTCATTTTTTTGAATTCTTGTTTCTTTGTTCTTTTCTGGTTGGATGTTTGTTTCTTCTTTCTGGTCCACTCCATTAATTTGAATCCCAGTTTTCCTGCCATCACTATTCATTTCCTGTGTGTTTTCCTTCATTTCCCTTAGTGCAGTCTTCATTTGTTAATCTAGTTTGTGACCACAGTTAACCCATCCTGTGAGCATCCTGATCACCAGGGCTTTGACCTGTGCATCTGATAGGTTGGCTATCTCTTGGTCGCTGAGATGAATTGGCTCTGGTGGTTTGATTTGTTCTTTCGTTTGATCCATTTTTTTTCTATTTTTTTTTTTTAAATCTGGTCATGGCTGTAATGTAGTGAGGGGCAGAGCCTTAGGTGTTCTCCACGGAGGGGCAGCCCAGTTGCTGGGTTGTGATGCTGTATGTGGGGGCGGAGTCTGAGAGGGAACAATGGCACTTGCTCTGCTCTCTCTCACATTCCAGTCCCTTCTGCTACTTCCCCTTCACCTGGATTATCTGTGCTCAATGTGGGACCACCTGGTCAGAGAGCCGACTTGCACTGCCTCACTGGGGCTGCCCATTGCCAATCCGTGCCTGGGGTCTGCTAGCTGCTGCCTGTGCGCCTGGGATCTGCCAGTCACTGCTGCCTGTGTGCCCAGGTTGCCAACCTCCACTTTTTCCTGCCATGACTCTGCCCCTCTTACAGGTCTGTATGAATGGTTGTTGGACTTCCGCACAGTTCAATTTTTATCAGTTCTGGTTGTTTTCTTTTTTTGTAAATCTTTAATGTCAATTTAGTTGTGCGAAGAGGCAAAGCGTGTTCACCTATGCCTCGATCTTGGCCAGAAGTTCATTTAAAATTATTATTGATAGGTACTTATTCATTGCTATTTTCACACCTTTGTTCCTCTCTCTCTTTCTCTTTTCCTTCCTTTCCTTAAAGTAGTCCCTTTAGTATGTCTTGCAGGGCTGGTTTGGTGGAGGTGTATTCTTTTAGACTTCTTTTGTCTGGGAAGCTCCTTATTTGGCCTTCTATCTTGACTGAGAGCCTTGCTGGGTAGTGTAGCCTTGGTTGCAGGCCTCTGGTTTTCATTACTTGGAATATTTCTTGCCAATCCCTTTTGGCTTGGAGTGTTTTCATTGAGAAGTCAGCTGGTTACCTTATTGGGGCTCCCTTGTATAGTACTTCCTGTTTCTCCCTTGCTGCCTTTAAGATTCTCTCTTTGTCTTGGAATTTTGCTATTTTAATTATGATGTGTCTTAAAGTGGGCCTCTTTGGGTTCCTCTTAATTGGGACTCTCTGTGTTTCCTGGATTTGTGTGGCTTTTTCTTTCATCAGACTAGGGAAGTTTACCATCATTACTTTTCAAACAGGTTTTCTATCCCTTGCTCATCTTCTTCTCCTTCTGGATATTATTATTTTTCATATTGTCTTGCATTTCCCTTAATCCCTCTTCATTCTTTCTGAGCCTCTTTTCTTTTTCTTGCTCTTTCTGGGTGTTTTTTTTTTCTACCTTGTCCTCCAACTCACTGTTCAGATATTGTGCTTCACTGAGCATCCTTTTGATTCCTCCTACTGTGTTCTTCAGTTCAGAAATTGTTTTCTTCATTTTCTCTTGGCCCTTGTCAATATTTTCTATTTCCTTTTTCATGTTGATATAGTTTCCAGTGAGCTCATTGTAGTTTCCTTGTTGTTTCTGGTAATTTGTTGTGAGCTCATTGAGCTTCCTGATTACTGTTGCTTTGAACTCAATATCTGATCATTGCATTTCCTCTATTTCATTTAGCATTCTTCCTGTGGCTTCATCCTTTCTTTTCATTTGAGGATTGTTTCTTTGTCTTCCATTGTTTGTGAGACTCTTCTTGTTATTTTCAGCTTCTTAAATTTATGTGTTCTGATTCCCTGGGTTTATGGTGTGAACTGCTGTGTTAGAATATTTGTGAGATTCAGTGGTGCAGTCTCCTTGATTTCATGAGCTTGTTGGTCTTGGGCTGTCATTTATGTTGGCTCTTTGTTTGTCTTTGGGTTTTGATTGTTGTTGGGTCCTTCTTTGGTGGGTCCTTCCCTCCAGCTGGTTAACTGTGGATCACTCTGTCCACTACATCCTGTATTTTGTTGTTCTGGTGAGGGCAGGTTATGTTGAAGCTGGTTCTTCTATGTTTACAAGGTTGTGAGTATTCTTTCTTCCTCTTGTTTCGTTGTTGTTCTGAGTAATTTCTCCACTATTTGTTGTATTTCCATATTGGTCCTGGATTTTGGTTAGTGTGGCTTCCACTACCTCCTTCACCTTCTTCTGTTGTTATCTGTTGGTTGTTCCTTTGTTTTTGGGTTTCCTCTTCCAGCATGTATACTGGTGTTCACAGCTTCCACCTACTCTTTTTTTTGTGATCAGTTGGAAGGGGAAGGCAAAATAGTTGAAGACAGCAAGAGTGTATTCTATGATATTTACAGTAGCAGCTGGTAGAGAAGAGAGAGGATTATCCTTTGGCTATGTATAGCATTATCCATGATATTCCACTGAACTAGCCACTTTTAAAATGGGTGGAAAGAAAATAAGACTCTTGTTGGAGAGGGAAGGATTGTGAGTTGGATCTAGAAAGCAGTGAGCTTATGGGAGGTCAGATTCTGAGGTATGGTGAGAATAAAGGATAGAAAATAAATGAAGTGTGTGAGAGAATAGAGTTAACTACAATAGTTAGTTCAGGAAACCGTGAAGTGGGCTAAAATCTGGGAGGGGTGCTGTGTAGTATTTACAATTGTATGGAATAACTGTTATTTACAATAATAATGGAGCAACAATCATATGACAGAATCTTTGTGATCTGGATAACAAGAATAGGAAGTACAGGACCTTGAGTAGTGTGCTAATGGAAAACAAGTGAAGTGAAAGACAGTAAATTAACAATACACTATGAAATAGAGAATAAGAGAAACCAGTCAAACAATACAATTTAACCAGCTAAGCAAAGAAGACTAAACAGAAAGAAGAATACAAAAATACTCTGCAAATAAAAGATGTAAGAATAATGAAAAAAAATACAAATATGCAATAACTTGCAAGTTTTTTGTAGTAGCAAAGTGAAATTTGTCTCACTGTCTCAGCTGTTGGGATGACTTCTCTCTGGGTCCAACTCTGGTCTTTTTACAGTTGCGGTTTTTTTTTGTCTCACTTGTGGGAATTTTTTTTTTTTAAAGCAGAAGGAAGGAAGAAGAGATAAAATGGGAAAGAAATAAAGAAGGAATAAAACAGGCAAGAAGGAAAGAGAGAAAAAAGGAGTTGAAAGATAAAAAAAATAAGAATTACTTTTTTTAAAAAAGAGCCTTTTGGTAGCTTCAAACTGGCCTAACCAGTTTTGCTAGTCTTCCTGGCTGCAGCAGGCTGAGGGGTGATTGGTTTTGCTTTTCTCCCATCCTGGTACTCAGTCATCCTCTAGCCCAGTTCCCCAGCAGCCTCTCATCCCTCAGGTTTCACAGGTTCAGGTGTGCACTCTCCCAGAGGCTACAAGTGTGAGCACCAGGTTCCTCTCCCCTGGGCTTTGGGTGTGCCTTCCGCAGAATGCACTCTCCCTGGGTTGTGGGCATGTGTGCTCGGCCAGGCTGCCCCCGGTCCCTTAGGTTTGGGTGCTCACTTTTCCCAGGGCTATGGGAGTTTGCCAGGGCCTTCCGCATCACCTTGGGAGCACTGTGCAGCTGGGTGGGGAGGAGGCCAGGGTGGCTGCTGCAGGAGAATTCCCCAAACAGTGTCTCTTTTTTCACTTTTTTCTTTTTGAGAAATTCCTTCTACTTAAGCCTGCTACTCTGTACAGAGGCCTGGCCTCTTGTACAGCCCAATTCTCCAACCAGACCAGGGACCATCTGGGTCAGGTCCTATCCCAGCCCAACTCTCAACTGTCCCCAGCTGATGTCCACAGACTCCATGGGTGCTGACAGCCCCTGTGTGTTTGCCACTTCATCCTTTCTCCCTTCTCTGTGACTTCATGCAACCAGGTCTCTCTAGGTGCTGCTCAATCCTTGTTTGGCAGGGGAGGGAGCCGTTGATTGGCTCTCTCCCAAGAACGCTGTGGCAGACTGGGCAGGTGCTGGGCCTGGGGCTGCAGCCGCTCTGGTCCCCATGCTGGTCCCAGGGACCTTATTGTCCTGAAGCACTCTCCTTACCGTCTGGTTTTTCAATGTCCCCTACAGTTTTTGGTCTCCTATCTTCATATATGCTGGGGTACTGTTGGCTGTTTGCTTTGCTCCTCCATAGATCAGCTAGGTTTTTCTCCCATGTGTAGGGAGAAGTGGAATCCACTCCCTCCTACCTTGCTGCCATCTTCAGTCCCCTTGCCTTTTGTAGTTTTAATTGAAGATTTTATATAATTCCATTTTCTTTCCTTTCTTAACATATCAATTGTGCTTTTTAAAAATCTTTTTTTAAAGTAGTTCCTCTGGAGTTTGCAATATATAACTAAACCAAGTGCATTTTCAAATAACACTATACTACTTCATAAATGGTGCAAATGCCTTGTAATAAAATAATTATCCTAATTTTTTTCTCCCACCCCCTATATTATTGCTGTCATTCATCTCACTTACAAATAAGCATATGTATATATAAGTATACATAATCAAATACATTGCTATTCTTTTGAATACACTATTATATATTAGATCAATTAAGAAAGTAACTTTTTGCCTTTATTTATTCTCTGATGCTCTCCCTTTTTTTACATAAATCTGAGTTTCTGACTTATATGATATTCCTTTTCTCTGAAGAACTTTTAACACTTCTTGCAAAACAAGACTACTGGCAACATTTTTTTCCTGATTTTTGTTTGAGAACATCTTTATTTCTCTTTCACTTTTTAAAAAAGATTTTATTTATTTCTAGAGTAAGGGCAAGGGAGGGAGAAATAGAGAGAGAGAAACATCAATATGTGTGAGAAACACCTATAGGTTGCCTCTCACATGCCCACAACCAGGAACCTGGCTTGAAACACAGGAGTGTACCCAGAGTGGGAATTGAACCAGCAATGTTTAGGTTCCCAGACTGGTGCTCAATCCATGTTACCAAACCAGCCAGGGCTATTTCTCTTTTACTTTTGAGCAATCATTTTGCAGTACTGAGTCTAAGTTGCTGGTTTTCCCACACAACCCTTAATTTTACTTAACCCTCTTCTTGCTTACATGGTTTCTGAGGAGAAGTCAAAAGTAATTATTATCTTTCATCCTCCAAAGGTAAAGTAGTTTTCCTTTGGATTATTTCAGATTTTTATTTATTTTTAATTTCCTGAAGTGTGAATATGACATAACTAGGTATAGGTTTTTCGTTTGATTTTTAAATTTTTTGGCATTTATCCAACTTGTTGTTGTCTAAACTTCCTGGATCTGTGGTTTGGTGTCTGACATTAATTTGAGAAAATAGTCAGTCATTGCTTAAAATATTGCTTCTGTTCCTTTCTCTTTTTCCTCCTTTTCTAGTATGGTACATCTTTTGAAATTGTCCACGGTCCTTGGATATTCTATTTTTTGTCTTTTTTCCTCTTTTCTTTTCTTATTATTATTTTCAAAGTATATTTTATTGATTATGCTATTACAGTTTTGCCAATTTTTCCCCCTTTATCCCCCCTCTGCCCTGCACCCCCAACCCTCCAGCATTCCCCCCGTTAGTTCATGTCCATAGGTTGTACATATAAGTTCTTTGAATTTTCTGCTTCCTATACCATTCTTAACCTCTCCCCATCTATTTTATGCCTGCCAATTATGTTTCTTATTCCCTGTACCTTTCCCCACTATTCCTCCCCCCTCCCTCCCCACTGAAAACCTTCCATGTGATGTCCATTTCTCTGATTCTGTTCCTGTTCTAGTCGTTTGCTTAGTTTTTGTTTTTGTTGTTTTTCTTCTTTTTTTTTTTTTAGGGTCAGTTTTGGTAGTTGTGAGTTTGTTGTCATTTTACTGTTCATAGTTTTTGATCTTCTTCAATTTCTTAGATAAGCCCCTTTAACATTTCATATAATAAGGTCTTTGTGATGATGAACTCCTTTAACATGGCCTTATCTGGAAAGCACTTTATCTGCCCTTCCATTCTAAATGATAGCTTTGCTGGATAGTTTATTCTTGGATGAAGGTCCTTGCCTTTTACGACTTCAAATACTTCTTTCCAGCCCCTTCTTAAGGGGCTGTAAGTTTTCTTTAGAGAAATCAGCTGATAGTCTTATGGGAAATTCTTTGTAGGTAACTCTCTCCTTTCCTCTTGCTGCTTTTAAAATTCTCTCTTTATCTTTAATCTTGGGTAACTTAATGATGATGTGCCTTGATGTGTTCCTCTTTGGGTCCAGCTTCTTTGGGACTCTGGGCTTCCTGTACTTCCTGGAAGTCTATTTCCTTTGCCAGACTGGGGAAGTTTTCCTTCATTATTTATTCAAATAAGTTTTCAATTTCTTGCTGTTGTTCTTCTCCTTCTGGGACCCCTATAATTTGGATATTGGAATGTTTAGAGTTGTCCCAGAGGTTCCTAAGCCTCTCTTCATTTTTTTGAATTCTTGTTTCTTCATTCTGTTTTGGTTAGATGTTTATTTCTTACTTTTGTTCCAAATCATTTATTTGAGTCCTCGTTTCCTCCCTGTCACTGAATTGGTTGGTTCCCTGAATATTTTATTTTATGTCACTTTGGGTATCCTTCATTTGTTCTTTCATTTTGCAACCAACCTCAATCAGTTCTGTGAGCATTTTGATTACCAGGGCTTTGACCTCTCCATCAGATAGGTTGGCTATCTCCTCATCTCTTAGCTCTTTTTCTGGAGTTTTGCTCTGTTCTTTCATTTGAGCCATATTTCTTTGTCTTGGTACACCTATTAAGTTGTAAGGGGGTGGGGCCTTAGGTATTCACCAGGGCAGGGCAACCCTCTCTGCTGCAGTGCTGTCTGTGGTGGAGGGGTCAGAGAGGGAACAATTCAGCCTACTTGCTTGGCTCCAGCCCCACTTTCTAACAAGCTCTTGTGTGAGACTGGGAGTTTCTTTCACCATGGAAACTGCTGTAGTCCACAGTCAGCTCTGAGTCTCAGTTTCCCATTCAGTAAGCCCCATCCTCGATGTCCATAACCTCACTGTGGGTCCTTTCAGTCATCCCTGCCCCAGCGGGGTCCACTGCCTTGCTGTAGGTTCTCTCTGGGCACCCATCTGCCCCATCTCCCTCATCTCCCTCTTACCAGTCTGGTTAGCCTGGTTGGTCTGGTTGACTGTTTCTTTAATTCCTTGGTTGTTGGAGTTCCATGCAGTTTGATTTTTTGGTAGTTCTGGTTGTTTATTGTTTTTAGATTGGTTGTTATTCTCCTTTTGGTTGTGCAAGGAAGCAAAGGATTTCTACCTATGCCTCCATCTTGGATGGAACTCCTGGAAGTTTCTATTGTTATAACTTCAAGCCCAGAGATTCTTTTCTCGGCTGTGTCTAGTCTCCTAATGAGACCATAGAAGGCATTCTTTATTTATGTTGTGATATTTTTGATCTTTAGCATCTTTATTCCTCCTTAGAATTCCTATTTCTCTGCCTACATTAACTCTCTGTTCTTTTATATCATCTGTTTTTTTTTTCCATTAAACCCCTAGCTTACTAATCATGGTTTTAGAAAAAAATTGCTGGTCTGATAATTTCAATATTGCTGACCTGTCAGCCTCTGGTTTTGATGTTTATTTTGCCTCTTCAAACTGTGGTTTTCGCCTTTTAGTATGTGTTGTGATTTTTTTTTTTGGAAGGTGGATGTGATGTACTGGGTGAAAGGAAGTGAAGTTAATAAACCTTTCATAGCATGGCCCTAGGTGTGGAGGTTGGGGAAGCATCTGTAGTCCTGTGATTGGGTCACAGTCTTTAGCTGAGCCTGTGCCCCTAGACATGAACCTCATCAGTGCTTCTCAATGTTCTTCCCCCTTAAGTGGAATAAGATGGTCAGAAGAGGCTGCATTTGGGTGTTTTCCCTCACCCAGGAAGGTTAGGTTCTGGAAAGGCCCCAGCAGATTTAACTCTGGAAAACTAGTTTCTCTAGAAGGCAGGCCTTGTTAAGAAACAGAATGTTGTGTTATATTTCAAAATGACTCCTTTTCCTTCTCTGTAAAGAAAGTGTGAGAGGATTTTTCTCCAGGAGAACTAGGTGGGTCTCCTGGAGTTTTTATCTCAGGTTTGTCTGCATGGAGCTGACAGAGTGTCGGCTACAGTTCAGACCTCCCTCTGGGCACTGACCCTCACAGAGGCTCATGGAGGTTGTTCATGGGTTTTTACTCTGGTAAGTTGTGACTTCTGTGCCTGTCTGTCTGTCTCTCCAGTTTTGGGGGAGCAGTTTTCTCTTCTCTGAAGGATCCAAGAAGAGTTGTGATTTTTCAGTTTGTTCAGATTTTTTTATTGTTGTTAAGATTGAGTGGCAATTTCTAAATTCCTTACATGTTCAACCAGAAATCAAAAGTCTGCTTATTTTTTAAAAAAGAAAAAAAAAACAATGAATAGAACTAGCAGCCAGTTTTGAATGAATCCACTTAAAAATGAGTCCACTTAAAAAATGGTACAGATTTTTGGCTTCTTTAGAAAAATTGGACAACAATATCTTTTATTGCTGTGTGGTCTGACTTGGATAGCAGATGCTTATCTTGATAGGACATGAGTTCTCCTGTTCCCCATGACCTAGTCCCAGCATGGTTCCTCCGGTTATTTTTATTGCTTTAGCCCTGGAGTCATTTCAATTTGAGGTTCTTACTTTAGGTTTTGGTAGTCTATCAGCTCCACCCTCCCTAATGTTGGGTATTTAATCTCAGAATGGACTCCTAGTTCCAAATCACATCATGACAGACATAGACACCACCTATCTCTAGTCCGTATCTGGTGTCTTTGATCCCCCTTGCTAGACTAAAAACAGATCAGACTGTGCTTCTCCAGGCTCATCTCAGTTGGGCCAGGTGACTGGGCATTTCAGAAGGTCCTCACATCAGGGCATCTGCATGTTCCTGGCCCTCACCTCCTCCTGAGCAGGGCGATGGGTGGAGCGCCAGTGATATACCAAGAGTCCCTATGACTAACATTCTGCTGGTTTCATGTGCTGTGACCTCCAAACTGGCACAGCTCAGTCACTTCACCCCTAGCAGCGGCCTCTGCCCACTGTGATTCAGGGAATTGTTAGGAACTCTTGGCAAAAAGCTCTGGCCACACACGGATAATCCTGGCAGGATTGCCTTATAGCACAGAGACTGCCAGTTACTCTAAAATCAGTACCTTCTCTTGGATGTACTTTTTAGGAATAATTCTAGCATCTTGCTGGAGACAAGGGAAAACAAAAGCAAACACAACCAGGAAATACTGTCTCAGGTGGGTGGCTCATCTTTTCCAGCTGGAGGAGAGAAGCATGAGATCCCGGGGTTTTCAGACAGGAAGTGGAAAGAGCTAACAGCCTCTGTCCACTTTTCCCATCACATAAGGCAGAAAGGACAGCTGCTGACTGAATGATGGTGATGGCCAAAAGGGTAATCCTGTGAGATGGCTGGGGACAGGATTTAATCAGTGCCTGCTGGTGCCAGCATTAGAGGAAAAAAGACAGTCACTGATCCCCACATCCTCCACTTTGTTTCAGTCTTTTGATTAGAAATTTTTCTACACAAGTGGCAAAAACTTTATTTCAAACTGGTATGATATTGGTAAGAGAATTTTTCACTGAGGTCTAGGATATTTCCCAGCTTTAGGTACAGTTTGATTCAGGTGCTCACATAATGTTTCAAGATCTCCCCTGCTTCTCGCCTTTCTGGGTTGCATCCATTTGTGGAGTCTCTGCCTGCATAATGATCTTCACATTTTTCCAAATTCAAGTCTAGTGCAAAGGAAAGCACCTGCAATACCAAGTTGATGCAAAGGGTGTTAATCACGAATGGCAGTATTTCAACATAACACAGGTGGTTTGTGCTTTATATTTTACTTCATTTTTATGAGGAGCAATATATCTTCTTCCTTTCCTCCCTGATACTGTAACAATCTTTCCTAAATTAAATACATAACAATTAAAAATTGAGAGTCTTTCTTCCTATCCCCTAACACAAGGCCCAGATTTCACTTTGATTAGCCCAAGTTGGGCCCATGCCAATTTCTGAACTAATGGCTGTAGTTAGGGGGATTTGGCTGGGCTACACAGCCAGTTCTGGGTCATGAGCCTCAGCCCTGGAGTCACAGATGAGGTCCCACCCAAAGGTCAGCAAGAAGGTGAATGTCCAACACACCTTTCATTATTGGTCACCTTTCACCCCATTTCTCTCCTACCCCTAAAACACTACTGTCATTAAGGACATCAGTGGTTATCTGAGTCAGTTAGGGCTGCTGTAACAGAATACCATAGACTGGGTAGCTTATAAACAACAAAATTTTATTTTTTACAGTTTCTAGAAGCTAAAAATTCCAAGATCAAGATGCCAGCAGATTCAGTGGTTGGTGAGGGTTCCCGAATCATAGATGATCATCCCACTGTGTCTCCACAGGGCAGAAGGGGCCAAGGAGCTCTACAGGCTCTCTGCTCTCAAGGCTGATCCCATCCACTGGGCTCCACCCTTCTGACCACATAACCTCCCAAAGGCCCTACCTTCTCATACCATTATGTTGGTGGTTAGGATTTCAATATATGGATTTTGGGGGGACACAAACTTTGAGTCTATGACCATGGCCTCCTGCTTGTGAAATTCAGTGGATAATTTTTGTGCATTATCTTAATGAAATTTCCTGCAGAATTGAGCTCTGATTACATTTTGATGATTTCTCTACATTCCAAGATATTTGTTTCTTTTTATTATGGTTTAATGACTCCTGCTTTCTGCCCACCCATAAGATGCCTATTATTATCCCCCCAGGTTTAGTTTATAGCCCTTACATCAGTGAGGAGCACATCCAGCTGAGAAAGACAGATCACTTGAGTAACAGTGGCTTAAACTGTAAGGATACTCACTGGTTCCCCTGAGATAATCTCTGGATGACTCAGGGTTGGCTGGTGATGTCATTAAGGACCCAGGCTCTTTCCATACTTTACCTGTAGCATCTTTAGCTTGTTATATTTTTCTTCCTTGTGTTTGTCAGTCTCAAAGTAATAAAGGGCTGTGGCAACAAGTGTCCCATTGTGTTTAAGTCAGGGTTGGTGACAAGGAGTAACACCAACACCTCTCTCTGTGCATCTGTCCTTTTACTGGTAGAGCAAAAACCTTTAACAGCTATCCTGGGAAGATTTCCATTCATCTCATTGCCCAAAGCTGGGTCACATGGCTGCAAAGGAGGGAAATGGACTAGCCAGTCCACCCCCTACACTCTTCCTGTTCTACCCTTTCCATCCCTCAGAGCTTTGGTTTCCCTCTTTACCTTGATGCTCCCACATTTCTGCTCAGACCTTTTCTTTGAGACACAGACTGTGGAGCCAGTGGGGGACAGACTTTTCTACTTGGGTGTGTTGTAAGCACTATACACATTCAACAATTCAACATGGCACTTGACATCCCCCTTAGGTGCACTCTCCCTGCCATGTTGTCACACATTTCTGTGACTTGTGCAAATAAGAACCAAGTTACCAACTCTGAGTCCCCTTCTTCCTCATTCCATTTTTTTTTTTTTTTTGCTGTGAGGGATGGAGTCATTTTTGCAATGCTCATACCTTCCCAGGATTGAACTATAAATGCAGGCTTGCTGCCTCATGATTTGAGTTCTTCCCAGCAGAGGCAGGGTGCACATTTCCTGCCCTCTCCAGTTTGGGACTTGGCCTGGAAGGGGGTGGGAGCATCAGAGTGCTTGTTCTGGGACAGGGCTGTATGAGGCCAAGGCTGATCTGCCCTGAGAAGGTGGTGCAGCCTTTTAAGTTTGGGCCCAGAACAAACACACATGGAGCCAACCTGCATCAACCCAGAGCTCAAAGTCAAGCACAGCTGAGATCAGCAGAATTGCAGTTGACCTGCACACTCATAAGCATGAGGATAAATGATTTTGCCATAAACCACTGAGTTTGAGGCCATTTGTTACATGGCTTGACTAGGGCACTAATATACATGTGACCATACAACCCCAGAAACACCTTTTATGTTCATGTTTCATCTGAGTTCCCCTCTCCCATTGGTCTTTCCTTCTAACCAGCAAGACCTAAGCAAAGTAGCATCTCCTCTGTGGAGTATATCCTATCCTCAGGCTGCTGGCTGTCAATCAGGAAAGGGGCACATGGGTGATTGACTACTCATTCCATGTGTGAGTGCTTAAAAAAGGAAACTGTCTGTGTCTGGTGCTATGTAGCTGAGTGTGTAGCAAGGGCATGCTTTGATGTGGAGAGTAGATCATATAAGGCTGAGGAAGCCCTTTCCTGGGGTCCTGTGGTACTCATAGCTCTGTCATTGTACTTACCTCTCTGCTCTGAGCCCTGTTTAAGCATGGTCCTTCTAAGTTGAACAGCTCCAGAAGAAGAGTAGAGCTGGCCAGTGACCTCCACCATCCCAGGGCCCAAGCATAACAGAAAAAAGGAACAAAAGCAAGGAATTAATGTTTAATAAACACAAGCTTTGTGCCAGGCACTGAGTGGGAGGGTTATCTGCTTTGGGAGGCAAGAAGGCAGAACTTTGGGGAGGATGGAGAAAAGTAGCAAGGAGAAAAAGAAGAGGATTCATCGCTCATTTTCAGATGCATTCATAGTTCAGTCTTGGGAGGGTGTGAACATCCCAAGGATGAGATCCACCTTGAGCCCAAAGGATTCAAAGTGGATTCAGAGTAGTTTCCAAGAAGAACTGCTCCATGGAGAGGGAGGGATGTCAGAAGCTTTAGTGCATTTTCAGGGCTGGAAGGGAATTTCCTCCTCTGGTTCTGTAAGGAATGAGCTCAATTCCCCTGGGGACAGAGTAGCCAAGAGTAATCGTGGTGAAAGGCAGGGATCAGGAAGCTTGTTCTATAGAGTTCTCTTTGGCACCTTCTGGGTGTGATTCAGAGGAAGAAATGGTTTGTCCATAAGTCCTAGGGAGACTCACTGGGCTATTTTGGAAAGGACAACTTGCTGAGTTTCAGGTAAATGATGGGCATTAGGAACTACCTGAAGCCCAGGTCAATGAAGGGAAAATTACTTCAATTCATTTGGAAAATGAGGCTTAAGCACAATGACTGTAGGGTTTCTCAAGAAAGTTAAATGTCATGTGCATCATTTAGTAATGAATAGGGTCTTTTCTGTTTAGTGCTGCCCTCTCTTTTGAGTGAGGGGCAAATCCATACCCATGGCCTCTCTATCTCTCAATATCTCTCCCTTATGTTCCTGCTTTCAGAGGGAGGGAAGGAGGGAAGGGGAGAGAGAGAGAGAGAGACTAACTGTGCTCTGAGATAATTTTAATTTTTCTCCTCTCCAGAGGGAGGGGGATAAGAGGAGGTCTTTCTCATTTTGGTGCCGCTGCACTGTCATATAGACTTTCAGAGATGTTCATGTTGTGATGTATTCAATTCTCTTTCTCCATTGATTTTAATTAAGTTCCTGAGCTGTCTTCAAGCCTGGGGAGTGGGAACAAAACATGAAACCCTGAGAGCCAAATGCTTTTCTTTTGCAATTGAGTTTTTCCAAGTTCTTTAAAGTGGTTCACCAGAGAGAATGAGAGTAGAATCCAGAGGCTGAGGCATTTCTCAGTTCCATCAGTCCCCAAATAATAAACATAGAAATTAAAATCCAGTTAAGAAAAATCACAGAAGTCATTACAGCCTGGCAGCTGATGGGCACTTTGATCGAATCTTCTATGCAATTTCACAGTTTCTGGGGGGATCGCTGAACTGGCATTGATCGTGTTCCTACCAGGCAGGTTGTTTTCTCCCAGCAGACACAGCTTGGAGAGTGCAGGACCTGCCCCTCCCAAACCAATTCTGTCTTTTGATCTAAGTCCATGACATGCTTTTAAAGGGAAATGCCATGGCAGCTTCTGGACCCATTGCTTGGACTCCTGTCAGGCCCTCTGAGAGATCTGGAAGGCTAGCTAGGTCCCAGAGCCAGTCTCTGCCCTCAAGCCAGAAGGAGACCACTCAGTAGTACCTAAGAGCCAGGGGCTGACCAGCGACCTACAGTGCCCTTTGTAGAAACAGCAAGGATGGAAAGGGAAGTGCCTGTGAGGCCAGTCAATGACTTAACAAGAGAAATGTAAGATGGACAATAGTTACCCTGTAGGAATTGTGGCTGTGGTGATGTCAGATGTTCTGAATTTTCCAGAAGCCAGAAACTGAGATGCTTTTAGTAATATAAAACAAAACAAAACAAAACAAAACAAAACACCCAAATCTTATATTCATGTATTGGCAACCAATTCAAAACATTTAAAGTACTCTGTGGGTCAAACAAAATCCATCTGCAAGTTAGATTTTAGCACTGGATACTGGCTTGTTATATCTGATGTGTCCAGGAAGACTGAGCTCTGGATTAAAGTACAGACACCACCACCCACCAGCTGTATGAGGTTGGCAAACATTTTAACTTCTGAGTTACAATTGTATTACAGACTATCACTTATAGTGATAGTGCATATATCATGTGGTGCAATCAATATAAAGGGCCTGGTGCATAGTATGTAACCCATAAGTGCTACAACAGTTGATGTCATCATCTTCATCCTCATCATCCTCATCATCATCACCATCATTGTGATGCTGTGATTTATAATAAATATATATTTGGTCTTCACCTCCATTCCTGGCACAGAGCTGCTAAAACCTTTGTAATTTCCTCTGCTAAGAATAATAAAGGTTTTGCTATGTTAATGAAATGACTTTTGGACAGCCCCTAAGGATGAGGGCTGTTTGCCAGGGGAGCCAACCAGGTGATTAGAGTGTTGGGACTTTCAGTCCCACCCTCAGACCTCAGGGGATTGAGTCCCATCAGCAAGAGCTGATGGTTTCATCAATCATGTGCATATAATGAAACCTCCAGGAAAATCCAAAAGGACCCAGTTCTGAGAGTTTCTGGGTTGGTGAATGTGGGGAGGTGTGGGGAGAGTGGCATAGTTAGGAAGGACATAGAAGCTCCAAGCCCTTTCCCCATACCTTGCCCAACATCTTTACCATCTGGCTGTTCCTGAGTTACATCCTTTCAGAATAAACTGGTAACCTATTAAATAAACTGCTTCTTTGAGTTCTGTGAGCAGGCCTAGCAAATTAAATGAAACAAAGTTGGGGGTGGTGGGAACCTCAGATCTATAGCTGAGGGGTCAGAAGTCAAGGTGACGGTCTTGGCTTGCGATTGGTGTCTGAAGTTGGGGTAGGAGGGGAGTCTTGTAGGACTGAGTCCTTTATCTGGGGTCCTGAGGCTGTCTCCAGGCAGGCATTGTCAGAAGAGCCCTGCTTGGGAGGACCCACACATTGGAGGGAACTGGGTGCAGAATCTCAATTATCATCACTAATAGTTTTTCCCATGATTTCCTACAGGTCACAGTGGTTCATTTATATCTGTGTGAATCACCTTGTATCTTTCACTTCAGAGATACATGGAGCTACCACTTCTATCACCCTTACTTTATTTAGACATTTGTCATAAAATTCAACATAAGGGAATTTCGCAACATGAGCTAAAAATCCCCAAGGGGAAATAAAACAGGCCCATTGCCCATGAGCTGCTCTGGCCTCCTTGTAATTGTGCACAGCTCTGGTGGCTGGGCTGGTGATGAATTCTGAGGAAATACCTGAAGCCATTTCTCCACAAAGTTTGATGACCTCAACGCATTCAGTGTGTGAGACATTTCATCAACACTGTATCATCAATACAAATGGCACAGTGGAAGTCATTGCATAGCAGACAGTGGGGCCATAGGGCTCCAGGCAAAGATCTGATTGTTCTTCAAGCTACTGGCTTGAAGGGGGCTGCAGAGGGGTGCTGCAGTGGTTGTGCTCCCTGCCCAGAACCTGGAGCCCAGGAGTCTTTATTGATGCTGTTGAGTGACCCTGTTTCCCTAGACCCGGTTCTGGATGGCAGAGGAGGAGATGGAACAGGAACCACCCCTCTGGCTGTTTTCTTGTTTAGGTTATTCTTCACAGGTTGAATGGGAAACAGGATAATAACAAAGTCACAAAGGGTATGTGTGTGTGTGAATAAAGTGCTGGAATACTAGGTATGTCCAGAAGGTATCCAGCCATGTACTATGAAAAATAGAGACAGTCATTGAAGAAGATACAAGAAACATTGTACATAGGACAATGACACCTCAGTCCTCTTCAAAGTAGGCACCTTGGGACCTCACACAGTTCTCCCAATTACCATCACCTGCCCTGTTGTATTTTCCTGAATCTCATAGATGGCCTGAACTCTCTTCCCTTTCAAAGTTGATTTTAGTTTTGGGAAAAGCCAGAAGTCACAGGGTGCCAAATGTGGGTTGTAGGGGGGCTGAGTCACCCGGGTGATTTGATGTTTTGCTGAAAAACTGCATGAGGCATGATGCATGAATGGGCATGTTGTTGTGATGAAGCTGCCAATCACCAGTTGCCCACAGCTGCAGCCTTCTGAGTCACCTGAATAGTTTCTTTGGAGGGATGTTCAAGCTTAGCGCAAAATATGATGCAGATTCATTGCTTTTGTTGCTCAGTCATTTTGAACGTGACTGCCACCCAGTACACATGCATACTCAACAGCGTCTACCACCTTCACTCACTAGTACAGTGAAGTCGTCATTGTTCATACATGCACATTCCAGTCCACTCTCCCTGGCTGCCAGGTTACCTTGATGTTGCTCAAACCATTCTTGTTGTATTAACAATGGCTGAACTTTTTCTGGATAGACCTTGTATTTCTGCTCTCTCAGCCCTCTTCCCTACCCTGGGCTCTTGCCTCTACACCAAGATACTCCTGCATAGAGGCATATCTCAGATGTGTCTTCCTTGTTCCTGCCCTTTCCTAGGTCCAGGTGATGGTGGCACACTGCAGTCTGGCTTCCAAAGTCTTCTCTCCCCTATTCCTGGGAACAAGTTGCACGTTTACTGACTGCATTTCTCACCACAAAACAGTGAAGGAGCAGCTTCTGTGATGTGGCTCAACTGATGCAGCATGAGTGGAATCGACCAGGGCAACTGCTTCCTCATCTGCTTCCAAAGAAATTGCCTGCCCTGGAATTCCTCTCTTTCCTCTTTCTTAGGGTTAGAAGGTGGACATGGTGGTGACCAAGTTTACCTGCACAGGTGAATGGCTGCTAAGACCACAGATGGCAGAACACAGATCCTTGTAGGAACTTATGGAGTTGATTTTCTTCCTGACCTGGATTTCACAGCTGGGGACTTTCATGTGAATTTAAAATTTCTATCTCCTTTCAGCTCCTCTGGGGACTCTTTGATAAAGCAGTTTAGCTTTTTTTCTAACTCTGTGGTGCTCAAAGTCTGGTCTTCAGATGACTAGTATCAGCAGTATCACCTGGGAATTGTTAGAAATGCAAATTCTCATAAACAGATAAATAGATAAAGAAAATGGGGTACATATATACAATGGAGTATTATTTGGCCATAAAAAGAAGGAAATTCTGCCATTTGGGACAACATAGATGGACTTTGAGAACATTATGCTCAGTGAAATAAGACAGACAGAGAAAGACAAATACTATATGATTTCAGTTATATATGAAATCTAAAACCAAAACAAACTTATAGAAACAGAGAGTACATTGAATGTTTTCAAGCTAAGGGGCAGGGGATAGAAATAATGGCCAAGGGTACAAGCTTCCAGTTGCAACTTCTGGGGTCTGAGGAACAGCATGGTAATATGGTTAACAGCACTGTATCCTGTACTTGACAATTACTAAGATAATGGGCCTTAAACTTTCTCACCACATATAAAAATTAACTATGTAAGGTAATAGATGTATTTACTAACCTTATTATGTTAATCATGTCACAGTATAAAGGTACATGAAATCATCACATTGTGCACCTTAAACTTATGAGGGAGGACCCCCCAAAACTGGAATTATCTTCTGGAGGGTGGGCCCCTTGTAGTACAGGCTTCCCCTGCTAGGTGAGTATTCCAGGAACCCATTTGTATCAGTGTACCTGCTGGTGTTGTTGTGAGAGGCTGTGTTTGGCTTCAGTGAATTTTTTTGAAGACCTTCAGTGAGTTTGTCCATTTCACAATGGGTGATTTATGAGTGCACCTGTCTACACCATGCCATGCTGAGTGTTCAGCAGTTTTTGACCAAAAAATGGCATGACCCCCATGCCCTACCTTCCCTATTTGCCTAGTCTCATCCTGAGTGATTTTATTTCCCCTGTTGAAAAAAGTCTTCAAAGGGAAACATTTTGTCTGTGTAGAAGGGGGGAAGATAAAAATGGCAGAGACACAAAAGTCCTTAAATTGATATGCTTGAAAACATGTTTTGAGCAAGGGGAAAAATGTCTCAATAGGTGTATTGTATCAAATGGAGAGTACTTTGAAGGTGACTGAAGTTTAAACATGTAAGAATAAATACACAATTTTTTATAAATAAATTCATTTCTTTGGGGTTCCCCCTCATATGTCCTGCATATCTCAATAAAACTGGGATAAAAGTAATATGATAAAACATGCAAGTTCTACTACATTAGACCTACTAAGTGTGGGGGTGGAACCCAGAAATCTTTTTTGTTTTAGGATGATTCTAAATTCACATACAGTTTTATAAGAAGTGATACAGAGAACTCTTCTGTACACTTTTCTCAGTTTTTCCCCAATAGTAACATTTGGCAAAACTGTACAATAATATCACAACAAGACACTGACACTGATACAATCTGCTGATTTACTCAGATTTGCCCATTTTCACGTGGACTTATTTGTGTGCGTATGTTGCATGAACTTAGTGCTATACAGTTTTGTTGTGTGTGTAGGCTGTGCGTCCATCACCACAGTTGAGATGTGAAAGAGTTCCCACACTGAAATGTTCCCAGTTACCTTTTCATAGCCACACCCACCTCCGTGCCCCAAGCTATCTATTTCGCCCCAGCTCTGTTGAGTTATGAATATAACATCATGTAAGTTTAAGGTATACAATGTGTGGATTTGACACATTTATATGTTGCAGAAATGATTACCACCTGAGTATTGGCTAATACCTTCATCACCTCACATAACTACAGTTTCTTTTTCCTGGTGAGATCATTAACAGTGATCTATTTTTAACAAGCTCTCTAGTTGATTGAGATGTACTCGAGTTTGAAACACAAGGGTGCCTTGTTCTATAAAGAAGTTACTATTACCAGCATTGTGCCAGGCCCTGAGCTAAAGCACTTTAATTGTGTCCTCTAAGTTGGTCTTTAGGACACCCCATGGGGTCCGTACCATTATTATCTTCTATCACAGGAATCCAGTGTCCATGACAGGGCAGGAGATAGGATAGCATGGTTAATAACTGGCAAAAGCACATTCTGAATCCAGGTCTGACTCCAGGAGCCAGGATCTCACCCGTTAATTAGTTTCCGCTGACTTTCTGTTCCCATCACAGAAGCATAAATAAGAGTCTACCTGGGAATTCCAGCCAAGATGGAGGCGTAGGTGGACAAACTGTTCCTCCCCTCACAACCAAGATTAAGGACAACAAAAAGATAGAACCAAAAAACCCCAACCAGAACAGATAGAAAATTGAATTGTATGGAAGTCTGACAATGATTCACCCAGACAGGTAAGAGGGGTAGAGTCGGCGGCTGGCGGAGAGGGGTTGAGGCAGGAAAAAGCAGTGGCTACTGGTTCTGGGCACACAGGCAGCGGTTGGCACATCCCAGGTGTGCACAGGTGGCAGTTACTGACTGTGGGGAGGCAACTAACAGACCAAGCGGGCGCACAAGGTGGCTGACCATGGTCACACATTTGCACACAGGTAAACCAGGAGGAAATGGGCAGCAAGACAGATTGTGCAACCCAGGACACCAGTGCTGGGAAATAAAGCCTAAAAGCACCAATTGAAAACACCTGTGGGGGTTGAGGTACTTGGAGAGAATCCCAGCCTCACAGGAGAGTTTGTTAGACCCACAGGGTCCTAGAATGTATACAAGCCCACCCACACAGAAATCAGCACCAGAAGGGCCCAATTTGCTTGGGGAAAGCAGTGGAAGGGACTGAAACCCAAGAAAGAGCAGAGCAGGCACCATTGTTCCCTCTTGGACCCTGCCCCCACACCCAGCATCACAACCTAGCAACTGGGTTGCCCTACCCTGGAGAACACTTAAGGCTCCACCCTCACTATGTAACAGCTGCGACCAGACAAAAAAATAAAATAAAAACAACAAAACAACAAACCAAAACCAAAAATGGCTCAAACGGGAGAACAGATCAAAGCCCCAGAGCTAATTCATCTAGGTGACTGAGAGATAGCCAACCTATCAGATGCACAGCTCAAGGGACTGGTAGCTAACCTATCGGATGCACAGTTCAAAGCACTGGTGATTAGGAAGCTCACAGAATTGGTTGATTTTGGTTGCAAATTAGATGAACAAATGAAGGCTACAATAAGTGAAATGAAGAAAAACGCACAGGGAACCAATAGTGATGGGAGGAAAACTGGGACTCAAATCAATGGGATGGACCAGAAGGAAGAAAGAAACAACAAAACAGAAAACAAGGAAGAAACAAGAATTCAAAAAAATGAGGAGAGGATTAGGAACTTCCAGGACATTTTTAAACATCCGAATTATAGGGGTGCCAGAAGGGGAAGAAGAAGAGCAACAAGTGGAAAACTTATCTGAACAAATAATAAAGGAGAACTTCCCCAATCTGGCAAAGGAAATAGACTACCAGGAAGTCCAGGAAGCTCTGAGAGTCCCAAAGAAGTTGGACCCAAGGAGGAACACATCAAGACACATCATAATTACATTGGCCAAGATTAAAATGAAGGAGAGAATTCTAGAAGCAGCAAGAGATAAGGGAACAGTCACTTACAAAGGAGTTCCCATCAGACTGTCAGCTGATTTCTCAAAAGAGACCTTACAGGCAAGAAGGGGCTGGGAAGAAGTATTCCAAGTCATGAAAGGCAAGGACCTCCATCCAAGATTGCTCTTCCAGGGAAGCAGTCATTTAGAATGGAAGGGCAGATAAAGTGCTTCTCAGATAAGGTCAAGTTAAAGGAGTTCATAGTCACTAAGCCCTTATTATATAAAATGTTAGAAGGACTTATCTAAGAAAAAGAAGATAAAAAATATGAACAGTAAAAAGACAGCAAACTCACAGATATTAACAACCACATCTAAAACAAAAGCAAACTAAGCAAACAGCTAGAACAGGAGCAGAAACACAGAAATGGAGATCACATGGAGGGTTGGCGGCAGGGGAGTGGGAGGAGAAGAGGGGGAAAAGGTACAGAGAATAAGTAGCATAGACAGTGGGTAGAAAATGGACAGGGAGAGGGCAAGAATAATGTGGGAAATGTAGAAGCTAAAGAACTTATGACACATGGACATGAACTAAATGGGGAGAATGTGGGTGGTAGGAAGTGTGCAGGGTGGAGGGGAATGATGGGGGAGAAATGGGACAACTGTAATAGCATAAATGATAAAATATAATTAAAAAAAAGAGTCTACCTGGGAGAGCCTGTCACAATGGATGCTTTGTGCACCTGTGGCCTACCTCATGCCTGCCACATCAGACTTTCATTCCCCACAAAGATGCCCCTCTTTGAGCATTTTCTCACTACCTCTAATCAAATGTTAATCCCATGAAAGTGTGAGACTTTAGTCCTCCTGGTGAATGGCTAGCCGCAGAGAAAGAACGCAAAAAAAAAAAAAAAAAAAAAAAAAAAAAAAAAAAAAAAAAAAAAAAAAGGCTTAAATCATGGTGTTTTAGAGCTTAACTACCATTTTAGGAATTCTTCCAGTTCAGCAGCTCCTTTTATTTGTGGGAAAAGTCAGGCCCAGAGAGGGGCATGTAACCCATTTGGTTGGGCATTTGCTGGTTAAGTAAAAGCTGACTGAAGCTGAAGCTCAGAGTGTTGGCCTCAGGCCAGTGAGGGCAGTAAGTGCAGGACACTTGGGGATCTGGTCTCCAGTGAGGTGGCTTTGGCATCTAGAAGCCCAGTTGTCAGCACTGGTCCCCAGGATCTCCAGTTGCAGGGGTGTCCAACGCACTGTCCGCAGGCCACATGCAGGCCAGGAAGGCTATGGATACAGCCCAACACAAAATTGTAAATGTACTTAAAACCTTTTTGTGCTCATCAGTTTTCATTAGTGTATATTTTATGTGTGGCCCAAGATAACTCTTCTTCCAATTTGACCCAGAGATACCAAAAGGCTGGACACCCCTGGAAGGTCTTGAATTCTAGGCTTCAATAAGGTGCTGGAATTGAATTATAAGAAACTCATGGATGCTGATGGGTCAAATATTAGGGAGTTTGAGGTTTTAAGAGAATCCTTCAATTTAATTTGGGGTGTGCTTGCCAGTTTTCTATCTTGTTCTATTGGGGAGGGGCTGAGGGCTTGGCCAGGAGGACAGGAAACGTCAGTCCATTCTTGGGATGGAAGAGACTTCACACACGATGCAGCCTGTCCTCACTGGTGCAGTGCCTTCCATGTCACTGAGTAAGCAGTTGATACATATTATCTCAGTTCTTCCATGTGACCATGACAACAACCATCTGAGACAATGTGCTTCTCATTTCCAGTTCACGTTTTGGGGATATTAACAGGGAGGCCAAGCTTCCTTAGCCAGACCCCCAGTTTCTTGCTTTGGACTCCATGCCTCCACTTGGCCATGCCACTCCTAAAGAGCCAGAGGAAAATTAAAGAATTTTCCTTGCTTCATTATAGAAACCAAATCATTGAGTTTCCCAATTGCATGAGTGGGTTCATTTCCTGCAAAGAAATCCTGTCAGCACATTTGACAGACTGGAATTTACTGAGGACAGCATTGTCCTGCTTTCTCAGCTAGCCTGCCCCTTCTCGAAATAGATGTCATTTTCACATATTTTACTGTACTGTGATACCCGTCACTATTCCCCTTCCACAGCTGGGGTCCAGAGACAGCAGGGCGCACATCCCAGCTCACATAGCAAAGAGCACCACAGTCAGGGTTTGAAGCTGGGTGGTCAAAACTCTGGAGCACAGCTCACTTCTCCTACCACATGGCTCCTCTCCTTATTAGAAACAATGTAATTAAGTTCCCTGCTCTTGCCATAATTCAAAATGTGCTTGACACCACGATCTACCCATCACACCATCCATAATGGAACAGTGGCAGGGAAACTGCCCTTGTGGCAGGTGCATGATCCGATCAGTCTGACTCCTTCATCACTATGCATGCTGTATATTCATCATCTCCCCCATAAGACAGCAATATTAAGAGGGAGATGAAGGGATATATTATCTCCCTTATGTACAACATACATTATGTGCCCATGCCTATAACAGCCCAGATGGTGCCAGACAAGGCAGGCCGCTGCCTTGTCAGGGAACGTCACTCCATCAGTTTTAGGGGGGGCTGATGACCACTCTGTTCATCTGTATAACATGTGACAGTTTATAAAGCACATCATCTCCATTCATTCATCTGTGCCTTATAACATGCCCTGTGATGGTATAGACATTCCGATATTGTCACCACCCCCACTTCAGAGATGAGGACACTGAGGCTCAGAGGTGTGGAGAGATGTGCCCTAGATAATCTCCTCTAGGACTAGTAGAGGCAGGACTTGATCCCAGACCTGACTTCATATCCCCTAAGATCCTTATATTACAGATGTATTCATTCATTCATTCATTCATTCATTCATTCAACACATACTGAATTAGCCCCTACCTTGGGCCAGGCACTATGCTAGGTTCTTGGTGGAAATGGCGATGGAGACCCCCTGCTCCCACAGAGACTAGAGGAGGGATCTCTTCCAGGATGACTTTGCCCCTAGGGGACACTGGGCCAAATCTGGAGATGCCTTGTGTTGTCATGAGTAGGAGATGCTACTGGCACCTAGAGGGTGGTGGAAGGGAGGCTGCTAAGCACCCAGAATACACAGGACAGCCCCCAACAAAGAACTAGCCATCCCAAACTGTCAGCAGTGCTGAAGTCAAGAAATCCTGGTCCAGTATGTATTGAAGATAGAATTAATCAAATTATCCCACTAAAAATATGATTACAGAGAAATGAGAAATACAGGATGTAGCACAAATAACACTCCCTTTTTTATTACAAATCATAGCATGTAATTCTGTAACATAACAATATCACACTCAAGCCCACCATGTGACATTTTAGGTGAAATATTCAAATTAAAACTATAAATCACTATACCCATATGTTACCCTACCGACCACACCCAAGCAGGTGTTGCTTTGCTGGATGCTGTGTATAAACAGCAACAGCTGATGTCTGTGTAACACTCATGGGCTAGGCTGTGCTATGAGTGCCTTTCACCTCTATTAACTCATTTAGTCCTAAAGCAACCCTTTGGGATGGATATTATCATCACCTCCATTTATAGAGGAGAAAACTGAAGCTCAGAGAGGTTAAGTCCCTTGTCTAGAGTCACACAGCCACTCAATTTTTGGACTGGGGCTTGCACCTAGCCCATTCGACCCTAGCTTCTATGTCTTTGGCCTCTTCACTTCACTGCCTCCTGTGAGACAAAGGACTTTGTTGCAGTTTGGGGTTGAGGGAAGCATTGTAAGGGAAGGGCCACATGACAGGACATTCAAGGAACCCTAGGGTGTGGGGGGAAGAGGGGAGAGCATTCCAGTTACAGGGAACAGTGTGTGCAAAAGCTGCATGGAGAGAGGCTGTGGGAACTGATTGAGAGTGAATGTGATGGAGGAGTGGGGGAGAGCTGGATGAAGCTGAAGTTGGAGGGTACAGCAGGGCCACAAACTAGATTTGCAGGGATGGTGGTGGGTCCAGAGCAGAGCAGCGACCAGTCCTGACTTGGACTCTGAAGGCCTCCTCTGGCTGGTCAGGGCAGAGAGGGTTGAGAGTGGGTATGAATAGAGAGGAGGACAGGGTAGGAGGAAATTTCAAGGCTGAGAGACAGACTGGCATGGGTGGAGTGTGAAGTGGGTAGACATGAGAACTATTTAGGAGGTAAAACTGTCAGGAGGTGGTGATGCATGAGCTTTGGTGCAGGGTGGTGTGTAATGCATTGCTTATCACTGGGGGCCGGATGGTTTTGTAAGTTAACCCAAAGGTTTGCTTGTGGACAACCCTGGAGTCTGCTGGGCAGGGATGCTGGCCTTGCCTACCCTCCTTGAACCTGAGAGGCTGTGTTCCCTCTCATGGTCCCAGCTGCAAAGCACAGGAGCAATAATGATGCCGCTTTGCTCTGCTAACAGCCCTCTGTTTGTGTTCTCAGATGCCTCTAACTCACAGATAATTAATGTCAGCCAGCTGTCACCACACCCCAGCTAATCACAGTGTGTGAGGGGAGGCACATTGGTCGATGAGCAGCTCAGGGATATGTCAGACCCAGGAAAGGGCGCATTGCTTGCCCAGTCGCTGGAGAGTGGCATGAATTTAGCACATCTGTCTGCTTTACAGGCACTGACAGTCTTCATCCCATGGGAGGTAGATGATCAAGGTCATGGCTGCAGGTCCAGGGATCTTGTCTGGACAGGAGAGGGACTAGGAGGGGTGTTTGCTCCCGACAGGTGTGGACACTGCCCCTTGCTTCCATGTGCAAGCCACAGCTGCCAACGGTCTTATTTTGCACTTATTTAAGTGTGTTTTCAGAGGACTGAAGAAAGCAGTCACACTCTTACACTGGGAGCCCCTGAAACATTTCAGTCTTTACCAAGTCTCTCTGCCTTTGTCTGTGTAGTTCCTTCTGCTGAGATGTAGTGTCTTCATCTCCAATATTCATACTCAATGCTACATGATCCATGAGGTGAGACTCATTCAACACCCCTTTCCAAGGAATTGGCACTTGCCCTCTCTGTTCCAACAACACATTGTTTGAACCTTGAGGGCATTCATTCATTTATTCAACAGATCAGCTTTGAGCTCCTACTGGACACTGGGTCTGGGCGAGGAAAAACTTCTCAACAAGGCAGACTTGGTTGGTCCAGAGCACAGTCTGCAGGGCAATACAGCATTAAATTAAGATGACACAAAGAATTAAAGTGTGATCAGTCCTCTCCATAATACATTTTGTTGTCTGTTTCCATCTCTCCCTCTTTCCTTCCTTGTCTTCTTCTTTCCCTTTTATTTCTGAATGGGAGATGCATTTGCATAGTTTGAAAATCTAAAGACAAAAAAGGTTTATAAATGAATATACCCCTCTTTCCCCATCCTAACCTCCTCCCTGTTCCCCCATGTAGCCACTTGTTTCCTCTCTCAAGCAGCCTTTCAGACTTGCTTTATGCAAATGCTAGCATATATGAATATATTTTCTTATCTTTCTCCTTTTATTTCGAAGAGAACAGACTATACCTGCTGGAGAAAGATGACAATTTAACTCAGCTGAAGCACAGGATCGTGGGACCTGGGCAGAAGGGAGTGGTGGCTTGTGAGGGGCCTTGGATGCCACCCCAAGGATCTTTTGAGTATAGGCACATTCTATATTCTTTCTCCAATATGTCTGTAAGTCATGACACCTTCACAGAAAGTGCAAACCCAGCCTGAGTTGTCAGGAGCTGTTGATAAACTTCATTAAAAACAAAACACCAGCTACACCTGCCTCTGTCCCTCACCAAAAATTAAGAAAAATGAAACATGAAGCAAAGGTAGCACCAGGAATTTGTGTCACCTGGGTAGCTAGCTGACTCTCCTGTTTTCTCCTTCATTTATTTTCTGGAAAATATTCACTGACTCACAGAATAGCTCCCTTCCCTTTGTCAGCAACCCACCCTTGGAACCAGATTGCTAGCTAAAAATAATGTATTTTTATTAAAAATCACTTCAAGTTGGTGCCTATTTCTAAGACAGATTCACGTGTGGATAACCATCCAGTATTGCTTGCTATGAATAAGTGATGAATTATTTTAATCAGAAATGGATTTAACAGCACTGCAAAAATAAATGTGGGAGATTTTTCACAATCTGGTCATCTTTCCTGATTCCTCCTATTTATATTTAGTATTCAATGAAGACTAATAGCAACGATTGGACATTCAATCAAATGTCCCCAAGGCAGATGTATCCCACATGTAATAAAGACAGACATTCCTTCCCATAACTTGGGAATGTTTCCAGTCCCCAAGTGTAAAATCAGATGGGAAAACACAGAGGCTTTCTCTCCCAACAACAGCAGGCATCCTTGGCTGTGTTGCAGAGGAGCATAGTGCTGTATTTAGGCTGTGATCACCTAACACCTGTGGATTGGACACCTACTGTGTGCAACCACCACTTTGGGAAGATACAACCTAATGTATCAGAAAGTGACCAGCCCTGACTGGGCTCCTGGCCAATTCCACTTGAAGCAAGAAACACCTCTGGCTACCCTGGGAGCTGAGCCTTGTTTTATTTTATGTCCCAGAGTGAAGCTGCTCCGTGGCATTTGGAAACAGAAGAGGCAGGTCCAGGGACATGGAGAGGGTTGATAACGAAGACAACATATCAGTTAGGGACTTGGAGTCTAAGCAACAGAAAGAGATTCGGGCTGACTTGGGGCACAGGTAGTGGCACTGTCTAGACATGATGCTAAATATTACTGAATAGCCCAGAGCACGATATGTACATTTCAGTAGGTCTAGTATGTTCTTAACACCTCCCTAACAGTCACTCATCTCTGACCGACAGAGAGCAAATCTTAGGCAAATCTCAGTGTTCATCTGGCAATGGCATTTAGCCACAATAACAATGTTTAGTTTTCAGTGTATTTGTCTTCATGGCTACTTTTTGCTGGAGATAAGTGACTCCAGTTCTTCACACACAGTAGTGATTTCAAGTGTCCTTTAGAATATGGGGTCTGGCAGAAGTAATGCCTACCTGAGTGTGGTTGGTAGGTTAATAATATGGGTGTAATAATTTATAGTTTTAATTTGAACATTTTACCTAAAATGTCACATGGTGAGCTTGAGTGTGACATTGTTATGTTACGGAATTACATGCTATGATTTTGCAATAAAACATTTTGTAATAAAAAGGGGGCATTATTTGTGCTGGGCTCTGTATATTTTTGAGATAATGAATCAAATTAAAGATAATATGTTAAGTTAATAGAACAGGCAACAAAAGAATGGCAGAAACAGTGAAGATGTTATTCAGTTGAGTAAATAGACTTTATTCACACTGGTTCCTGGGGTGAGAAGGGTACTGATAAGTTAGACAAGGAAGGGAAATGTTCTATAGGGTCTGTTTGTTGTAAGGATTTCAGGCATCTTACATAAATTAACTGAACTCCAGCCTCAGCTTATTAGCAAATGAGGTCAATATCTCCCCTCATACCCTTCCAAGTCACTAATGAAAAGTTGCTTGGGACAGGACTAAGAGTAGAGCACTGTGACACTCTACTACAGACCTCCCTGCTTGCTGCCCATCAGTTATTTGCCTGTTGGCCATGTTGGTGTGGCTTGCTATGGCTGCACCTCATTGTAGGGGCTCAGGGAGGGAAGGGTCTTCTTTCCATGGGTCTGGCTTCTGGCTGCCTCTGGACTCCAGAGGACTCAGCAGAGCCTACACACCTTCTTCTCTCACTAAACCGGTACCATCAGCTTTTGTTGATCAAGACGTCACTCTGGGTTGATGGGGTAGACATTAGCAGCAGGGATTAATATGCTTTTCTCCCCTTCCATTCATTTGGAGAATTTCATTAAGACAGGTTTCTTTCAGGAAATTGATGCTTTAATATTCCGACTTGTCAGCTGAGGGCCTGAATTTTATTTCTTGAATAACATTTAATTAAATATGCAGGCTCCCTTTTCCTGATGTATCAGTAATCAGTACTGGGTCCATTTCCATTGCTCTTTGGAAAGTCAGGAGAGAGCCAAGTTGTGGGCCAAAGTCCTATAGAACAGTGAGGTGTATGTGTTGTATCACTAGTTAATGTTCAGAGTCCACCACCTCAGGCTATTTCGGAAGCCCGACCATGACATAACCATTCTGAAAATTCTGGCTTCCAGACTCTAACCTACATTTTGTCCAAGAGCTTTCCTGAGTGGCCTCTCCCAGACCAGGACTAGAGGGCCAAATGATCCACAGCCCAGTTTTGTAAATAAAGTTTTACTGGAACACAGCCACACCCATCTGCTTATGTGCTCTCTGTGGCTGCTTTTGAATGTACCAGCAGACCCTGCAGTACAGAACCTGTGGCAGGGCAGTAAGGAAGTAGTGAACATTTTCTGGGCTTGTCTTAGGCTGAGTGTTTGCTCTATGTCAAGCACTCTACATACTTCATCTAATTTCAAGCATTCTTTCAACAAATATTTATTGAGCACCTGCTCTGACAGAGTCCCGGTGTGAGGATGAAACACTAGACAGGATAAGGGAGGACTTAGCTTTGCTTGCCAAAGGAGAAAGAAAGACAATGACCAAATGCCTAGGGTAATCACTAGCAAATGGTGATTTGTACGTGATAAGAGAATGATCAACCTGGTGGGTGAGGTTTCGGAAGGGGAGAAAGAAATCTCCTGCTGATAAAAAGACTGAGACTCAGAACTGGGAGGCTCCTAGCCCAGTTCTCAAGTTTCCAGTCTCTAGTTCTTTCCACCAAGCTTCAGTTTTGGGGTCTGTGAGAGCAGGAAGAAACCAACACCAAGGCTTTGGCTCTCCCATCTGTGCCTGCATGGAGCATAGAACTAGCTCACTCTCTAAGGCAGTGACTCCCTGGAGAGCCCCACCCTGGTAGCCTTTAGATATACTTGATGATGCTCCAGGCCCAGCTCAGCCAAGGCAGGTGAATGAAAGTCCAGGGGTGAGGTTTGGGCATTTGTATCTTTAAAAAGCTCTCCAGGTCCTAGCCAGGTTTCTCAATTGGTTGGCGCATTGTCCCATACACCAAAAGGTTGCAGATTTGATTTCCAGTGAGAACACCTATCTGGGTTGTGGGTTCAATCCCTGGTCAGGGCACGTCTAGGTGGCAATTGATCAATGTTTCTCTTGCACATCTCTCTCTCTCGTTCTGTATGTCTCTGTCTCTCTCTTTCTGCCCCCTCCTCTCTCTCTCAAGTCAATAAACATATCCTCAGGTGAGGATAACAAAAAGAAAGCTCTCACATATTTCCAACCTGCAGTGGCCAAAATAGACAAGTCTTCACTGCAATATTAGGGCATGAGTGATAAAGACAGAAGGCCCTGTGGACCAGAAATTTCCATGATTCCATCCCTTTCTTCTACCCTCCTTTCCTTTCTATATCCATATATCAGCAAGGTAAGCAAGTACAATGTTGAAGCTAAGAGGCAGTCTCACTAAAGAGACCTTCAGCCACTTGTTCCCCACCATAGATACACAATCTTTTTCTTAGAAACAAATGGAAGTGTTATTTTTACTTTACTTACAGCCCAAACTTGTTAACCTTATGCACAATGTGGGAATCATTATAATGTGGTCTCAAGAGAATCTCAGGCAATATTTTGATGATTTTTCTAAGACCCTCCCAGGTGAAAGGGAAACAGAGGATGGGAGAACATTCTAGGTGGTAAGAATGTGCAAGGCATGTGCAAAGGCCTTGGGGCAGTAGGAATCATGGCACATTTACATAGGAAAGGAAGCCAGAGTAACAGAGCTCATGGAGCAAAGGTGAGATGGTACAGGCTAAAGTTGGAGAGGCAAGTGAAAGCTGGACCATGGGTAGAGTATTTCCTACTCCAGGAAGTGCTCCCTGACTCCCACTACCCTTGTCAGCATGCCTCCACTGGCCTGTGCATCAGCATCCACTGCATAAAAGTATCGACTGCAATGGGGGGTATGGGGAAACTTTGTTCTGCCTAATATTCATCTGTTTCTCAGGACAGAGGGTCCCTGTGAACGTGTGAGGATAGGGCAAGAATCAGAGGGACACTCATCCAGACCACAGCACTGAAGCGATGGGGATCCCTGTTCTAGCACAAACACAGAGGAAGACAGCCCCTAAATCTAGAACATGTGCTGCCTCTAAGCAAGAAGACAGCACACTGCTAGTTTGCTGTGTTACCTTGGGCCAATTATTTAACTTCCCTGGTCCATTTCTGCTGTGAGGGAGGTGGACAGCCTGTGCTCAGAAGTCCCTTCTGCTCTTCTGGCTCTGCACTCTAAGCAGATGACACAGGTTTGCCTAGTGGTTAGCCTCTGGGCCTGAAGGCAAATGGGAGTCAATCCTACTCAGAATCCCCTTCAAGAAAGAGCTGGCTGTGAGCAGTGTGGTTAGCTGATAGCTCTTTCAGGGTCTGCTTTAAATTTTGATGAAAAGTATTGTTGTGGGACAGCTCCTAGCTGAGCAAGGCAGTGGGACCAGGGCCTGTCAATTTCCTCCTCACACAGGACTCCTCTGACAGCGACCTTTGCTGTGGAGCTCATGCTGCTGGGAGACAACCTATGAGGACTGCAAAGCCCCCTTAAGGCTCAGATGACTTCCGCCCTTCTCCTCTCACAGGTGTGATTCCAACAAACTGCTTGTACCTCAACTTGGCCTCAGCATCTGCTTTTTGGAAAACCCAGTTGACCTCACTCTGCCACTCCTCAGCTTCTTGACCTCTCTGGCTTGAGTGTGCTCATCTCTAAACTGGGCTAACAATGCTGTCTCCTGGGGTGGAGTGAGAATTAAATGAGAAAATGCATGTAGATTATTTAGCACAGTCTCTAGCATGGGGAAAACACCATGCATGAGGCCTTTGTAATGTTTCAATAAGTATTTTATTAAAATGATGATTTAATTGTATTGTCTCAAGAAACCAGAGAAGCTTGGGTTGAATTCTTTGCTGAGCTGTATCTCCCATGGGCTTTGTGCAAGCACACCTCCTCTACCCCAGGTCTTCCTCAGGCTCACTGTTCAGGGCTGGGGCCTTCCCACTCACTCAAGCCCAAAACAGAGCTCAGCAGAGCCCAGAGGAAGGTGGGGGTGGCAGGTGGCTGGGCTGAGTGTGTGAGGGTTGATTCATGACGCTGTCCCTAGAAAGGAAGGCTTCAATTCTGCCCTGAAAGTGTGGCCTGAGCAATGTTGCTGATACATCTTCTGGGCTGCCAAACATTTCACAGGCACCTGCCTGGGCCAAGAGACAGTTTATAAGCTGCATCTCTGCCTTGCAGTTCTGCTGACTTGTTGCTCTGGCATTTCGAGTTATATTGTACCTGCTCAGGGGCCTGCAGTGTGTCTGTCTGTGTCTGCAGGCATGAAGACAGGGGGGTAGGAAGGAGGAGATATAAGCAGGGAGGAATGAGGAGAAACTTGAGAAAATGGGGTGTCACAGAAAGAGCACTGTGTCCCTGAGATTTGGGTCCTAGAATTCCCTGAGTGCCATGGGCCTACCCTAGGGAGCATGTAAGGAATGCAGGTGTAATAGCTATGTGGTTCTTAAAGGTTGTGGGGCTCAAGATTCACTTTGAGAATGTAATACAGGGCTGTGGCCTCCATCCCTATAAAAATGCAGACATACTCAAACACCTTCCTTCCTCAGGACCCTGTTTGACTGCCTGAATACCTGCTAGGCTTCCTATGCACCTTTGGACAGCTTGCTTCTTGTCACATCTCAGTGCCAGCTCACCTGTCACCTCAGGAAGGCTGTTCTAAGCTCCCTGCTTATTCTCTGGCATAGTACACTGTTTGTCCTTGTAAGATTTTATCACCATTTGTAATTATATATCCATGTGTTGTTTTCTTATTACCTGTTTCCTTGCTGATTTGTATGCTCTCCCTGAGAGCAGGGTCTGTGTCTGTTTTCTTTAGCAATGTAGCCCCTGGGTCTGGAATGGTGTGGGGCCTGGTGATGAATGATTGGATGAATAGATAGATGGATGATCAAATGGCTGGCTCTGCATAGTTTTGAGAATGAACTTGGTGCCCTGAAAAATGGCACAGACCCTTCTTCCAGCCTCATGATGCAGCCCATGCTGTCCTGTGGCCTGTGGTTCTGGTTCCCTGACTTTTCTGGGAACTTTCCTTTTCTTGTGCTTCCTGTGCCCAGCATGGCCTGACACAGATGTAGGCACACAGATGCTTTGTAAAGGATTTGCCCTTTTACTTCATAAGACCCTACATGAATCTGTTCAGACTATGAAAGGAGAGCCTCAGTAATACCAAGGTGGAACTTTCCTCCAGTTTAGGGGATGGGCGGGTAAAAGTCATATTTAACTTGATTTTAGACAAAGAAAGTACCATGATGTTTATTGCACAGCTGAACTGTTGGAGAAAACTGTTTACAAGGCTGCCAAGTGAGCATTGTGCAAGCTGTGAATTGCATGAGGCTGGGCACCCTGCTTCTGCTCAGAGGGATCATACATCAGCATTTGTTGGGCCACCTAGTCCTGGGCTTGTGGGCTACAAACCTCAAGGGGGTACCTGTTCTCATTCAGAAAATGCTGCCTGTTCTGTCTCCAGCCTTAGTTGGGGAAAGAACTGGAGGACAGGCAAGGACAGACAATGGATGCATACCAGGGACTACGCAGTGGCCCAGGAGTGAGGTGAGGTAGCCTGGACCTGGGCAGTGCCAATGGGAGAAGGAACAGGGACTGTGGGTAGATGAGTCTTAGTCTCCAAAATATTCAGATCGTGAAGAACAGAGGGAGCTCCTGCCTTGCTTTTCATGGTCTCTTCAGTCTTTTGGCTTCAAAATCACTAATGCAGTGTGTATTTTAGTTTTTTTCATATTTTAGTTCTTTCAACAAAGCAAATGTACGTCACTGTCATCAAATCTGCCAGAGGAACCCCTGGGAGAGGACATATCACCCATATGTCATTCATTCATTCATTCATTCATCATTCATTTAACAAATACTGAGCAACTACTATCTGCCAGCTTCTATTTGGCAGTCACATAAACATCTGCTCTTGTGGAGCTTACTTTCCATGGGGGTATAAACAGTAGACATAAAACATGAGAACATTATATGATGTGATAGTGATGAGTCCCATGGAAAAAAAGAGTCAATAAAGAGATTTAGGAGGGTGGCAGAGAAATTGTAATCTTAGTGGGACGTTCTGATGAGCTTTACTGAAGTGATGCTTGTTTGAGAACTTGAAGGGGATGAGAATGGCCACGGAGGAATCGGGGGAGGGAAGATTCTTGCAGCCAGTGTGAGTGTCCTGAAGCAGGAGAGTCTTGGGTTCACAGTTTTCACGATACCTACTGCATTCACTATCTTCTCTCATAGTGGTACATATGAAATGTATTCACCTACCTGAGTCAAGAGAGCACAGGAAGTTTCAATACTAATTAAGACTCACTTTGCTAGAGTGAGCTAAATTTTATAAATATTTAAAATATTAAGAAATAGACTGCAAAATTACACTAATTTTAAAGTGAAAACATGAGGGTTTCAAGAAATATCATGCATATGTTTGCAGCAGGCTTCAGTTTTTTCTCTGGAACTCTTATCTTGGGGCATGAGATAGTTTTGCTCTGTCATTTTGTACACTTAAGTAGGAAAGGATGAAATGCTGGGTTTACACATTTTGTGCATCTCTCTTCCACACCAGCTTTGAGCAGAGACTCTGCCTTCAGATCATGTTGCCTGTGCTAGGCATCATGCCTGGCCTGTAGAATGCACAAGACAGAGGGTGGTCTTTTTCCTGTCTTCTTCCTCTTACATGAGTGGCTCATGGACTTCTCAGGCCTGGGCTCAGAGCTCTCACTGTAAAAATCTCATGGGCTCAAGTCCATGCAGAAGCCAGGAAGTTAAGAAAAGTGAGTGAACTGGGGTGGGGTGTGAGACAATAGGGAATGGTGAGCAGTGTGGCAAGATGGAGAGCTCAAGGCTTGTATAGAAGAAGCTCTTCATACTTCTATGAAGATATTGGGAACCAAATTACCAGTTCTTTTGATTTAAGGAAAATCAGAAATTTGGGTTTTCATGTGAAAATTTTTGATTTTTAAATATAGACAACTATATTAAAATATTTGTAGGCAGAGTAATGGGAACAGCCCTTCAAGTGTCCCCAGGGAGTAGATGACCAAGGCCAAGGAACATGTGCTCTCTTGAGTCCTCAGGCCTGAGCCGGTCTGAGTAGATGAGACTCCTTTGGATGCTGGCCACCTTTAAGAGAGAGCAAGTTAGTCCTGAATAGACTTGAGGGGAGGAAAGTGGAGCAACCAGTTCCTTACTCAAGGATTGAGTATGAGAGATACACATTAGAATTATGTCCAAATCAGCCTTTACTTGTAAGAGTTAAACATAATTTAATTTGAAAAGGGAAATTCATTGGCTCACTAAAAACAAAATAAAACAAAACATTTAGGGGTTTTTACATTCAGGTATGGCTGGATCCAGGTGTTCCAAAATATATTCAGGAACCTGCCTTTGTCCTTTGGCTCTGCTTTCCTCTGTGTGATGTCAGTGACAGGGACACTCCCATCACAGAGTGCCAAACCAGGTGTCTGCAATGTCTGATTAATGTTCCACCAACTTTGCAACCTCTGTAAAAGCAGAATATGTATTTTCTTATCATTTCTGCAAAAACTCTTGATTTGGATCTAATGGAGCCTGGCAATGGGTCAATCTCTAAGGTACGTGGATGGAGAGTAGGGAAGGGGGCCCTAAAGGAAAATAAGAATGGTATTTCCGGAAGATTTGAAGGATTGGATGTTGGACAAGCAGAAACTACAGGGTTTTAGCCAGTCTCAAACATCAGGCAATGATTCTCAACTTCCCAGCCAGCATCCGACATTCTCTCTGCCCCACCCCCTTCCAGTCTCCTCAGGCCATCCATCCCTGCGGCCTTTGGCAAGGAGGCATTGCTGCTCCCATCTCAGCAGGGTTATTGATCATCTGTCAGAGCCCTTTAGAGCCTTGACACTTGCATTTTATTTCATGTGGAATGTTAGTACCTCCTGGAACCCAGACTCCTTCCCCATGCTTCCACCCCTTCCCATCCCTGACAACCACTCTTCTGTTCTCTTTTCTGCAAGAGATGAGCTGTTTCATGTTTGTTGACTCTCACCTGACCAGGGCATGCTGAGTTTTTTATTCTTTCTACCTGCTTGTCCTCCAGGTGCCTCCTGCCCTATCCTCAGGGTGCAGACTTTGCTGAAAGCTTACAGGATGAGACAGAAAGCCCTGAGAGTGTATATGTATAGGAGAGGATCCCTTGAAGCCACATAGGCTGACTGGGACAGACAGGGCTGAGCAGAGGTCACTGCCTGGAGGGAATGCCTGGCCAGAGGGAAGTCTCATAATCATAAAGCACTAGGTAGAACATTTAGGAGACCTTAGTAGTCCTGCCTTAAAAAAGTTCAAAACAAAACTTAAAAGGGTCACACTGTTTTCAAGTAACTTTACTGCATCCCAGAACACACCCCAAGAATATTTATAGGGACATTAAAAAATCCAAGATCCATTCCTTTAAAATACTCCCAGGAATAGGAGGGAACTGATAAAGAGCATCAATAAAAACCTATAGCTGACATTACGCTTACTAGCAAAAGACTAATTTTTTCCCCTTAAAATAAAATAAGGGCAAATGTATGGCAATCCCTACACCTTTCAGCATATTCCCACCTTTCAGCATTGCTTTTGGGATTCTAGTCAGTGGAATAAGGCAAGAAAAAGAAATAAAAGACACATCCAGCCTAAAAAGGGAAATATAAAACTCTATTCTAGACAACATGAAAGTCGATCTTGAAAATCCCCTGGGATTTTAAAGCTATGAGAAACAGTACGTTGTGATACAAGGTGAATGCTCAAAACCAATGTATTTCTATGTACTTACAATGCAACAATTAGAAATTTAAAAAATATACATCATAGTATAAAAATATGAAATGCTGAGAGATAACTCTGACAAAAGATTTAAAAGACCTGTACATTGAAAAATATAAAACCTTACTGAGAGATATTGAAAATTTAAATAAATGGAGAGCTCCATTGTGTTTGAGGATCCAAAAACTCAACATTTCTAAGATGTCAGTTCTCTCCAAATTAACTTAAAATAGATTCAGTGCAATCCCAGTCGAATTCTAGCAAGTTGGTTTATTTTAATAGAAATAGTTAAGCTGATCCTAAAATTTATTTGGAACTGCAAATGACCTACACTAGTCAAAATTATTTTGAAAAAGAAGAACAAAGTTAGAGGATTTACACTATTTGATTCCAATGGTTATTACAAAGCAATGTGGTGTCTTAATCAAGACAATGTGGTGTTGACATAAAGATAGACAAATAGGTCAATAAAACAGAATGGAGAGTTTAGAAATACCTCAGCTGAGATGTAGTTATTTGAATTTTGAACAGAAGTTCAGTGAAAGAATGTTTATCTTTTCAACAAATGGTGATGGAACAATTGGATATCCACTGCAGAAAATGGATTTCAATATATAGTATATGCCTTATATAAAAATTAACTCAAAATGGACCATATACCCTTAAGTGTAAAACCTAAAATCATAAAACTTCTTAAAGAAGACATAGAAGAACATTTATTATCTTGGGTGAGGCACTATTTCTTAGAAAGGACATCAAAAACCCTATCCTTAAAAAAATCAATAATGGGACTTCATAAAAGTTTGAACATCTGCTCTTTGAAAGCCATTGCTAAGAGAATAAGAAGATAAGCCACTTACAGGAAGGAAACATTTATAAATTATACATCTGAAAGGGTCTTGAGCTAGAACAAACATGAAAGGCTCTCAATAGAAAAATAAGAAAAGAAGCAATCCCATAGTAATGAGCACACATGTTAGCAAAGAAGACAGATGGCAAATCAGCACATGAAAAGGTGCATATCCTTGGTCACTGGTGGGGGGTGAGGTGGGAATCAAATGCCTAAATTTAAAAAGACTTGTCACACCAAATATTGGTGAGGATATAGAGCAATCTGAATTCCCAGACACTGCTGGTGGGAATTAAATGGTACAAGCACTTTGGAAAACAGTTGGGCAGATTCTTCAAAAGTTAAACCTCCCTCATCACTCAGTCTTTTCCTTCCTATGTATTTCCTAGTAAGCCTGTGCCCATGCAAAGGTTTTTACATGAACACTCACAACACATCTATTTTTTATAACACAAACCAGGAAAAACCCAGATGTCTGTCATTAGGTGAATGGATAAACAAATCATGGTTTAGACACTCCATGGAATAATACCGGGCAATGAAAAGGAATGAGCTATTGATACATGCAACAATCCAGATGAATGTAAAAATAATTATGTTGAGTGAAAGAAGGCAGGCAAAAAGAGTACATACTACATAACTCCACTTTGAGAAAACTACTAAAAATGCATATTAATCTATAGTCACAGAGAGCAATGGTGGTTTTTGGGGATCAATGTGATTAGATGGGGATTACAAAGGGACAGAGGAAACTGTTGAAAGTGTAAGGTATGTTTATTATCTTGATTTGAGTCTTTGTTTCACAAGTGTGTATATATGTCACACATCAGTGTATATACTTCAATTGTGTAAAGTTCATTGTATGCCAGTTATAAACTAATAAAATATTAAAATGATACTCAGAAGATCTGGCCCAGGAACTTCTTGAAAGGACTTGAATGCAAAAGTGTATATGCCAGGATATCTACTTCCACATTGTCTGTAATGTCAAAATATTGGAAAATTAGCTAAATATTACAACATAAATATATATTTTTTGGAAGTTTGTTAAAAATAATGACTAGTACACTATATCCTTATAATGAACTATAGTGTATTTATTTAAAAGTTTTTAATGTGCTAAAGCAGGATGATCATTAAAATCCACAGTTATAATGATGATAAATAAGATAAGAATATATATAATCCAATACATATATCAGGCAAAGAAAATGGGGGATCTATATTGTGTATTTGTGTAGATGTGGAATATTTCTAAAATAATACCCAAGAACATAATTATGATTGTTTCTGGGAAGGGAAACTGGAGAACTGGGGTAGGTGATAGAAAGGAAACTCAGTTTTTACTGCATATGGACTTGCAATTCTGATATTTTGACTTTATACAAGTATCACCAATTTTTTAAAGTACCGAAGAAATGAAAAGGTTACGATCATAAAAGTTAAAAATAAAAAAGTCTCCAAACTAGAATTTCCCTTTGCATGTTCATGTGTTCAGCTTATTTTTCACAGGCTTTGGCATATAAGTTGTTAGGTGGAATAGGCTTCACTGTAGTGGCAGATGGACCCAAACATGTCATGGATCAGCACATTAGATTTGTACTTTGTGCTTATGTAACAGTCCTGATTGAATGTTCAGATTAGCAGGACAGCTCTTCTGCATAGAATCATTCAGAAACTCAGACTGTTTCTCTCTTGTGGCTCTTTTTTCCCCTTAGGTCTTATAACATGTCTAAGCATCCATCAGAAGAGGAACAAAGGATGGAGAAGCAAGTGCAGGAGGCTTTATGGACCAGACCCTGACTTGGCTCATGTCACGTTACTCTCATATCATTGACTCTAACTTTCGTGTGGCCACACCAACTGCAAGGAAGCCTGGAAATTATAGTATACTTGGTGCATAAGAGGAAAGAAGAATTGATTTTGTGGGTTGCCAATAGTCTCTGAAAATTGTAGGGCATAATCATCACTCAAAAATATACACTGAGTTCAAGGTTTACAGCCTCCCATAGGGATAGAGCCCAGCAGATAGTTTCAGGGCCTGTCAGCATTCCTGCATCCTGTCCCAGCCTCTGCTCCTGAGCCCAGCTTTCTAACCATTCAGTGGAGAGATTATACATGACCACAGCATCAGCAGGCAGAAAGAAAGTGAGGCTGGACAGCAGGAGACCTGGTCCTAGTCCCCGTTGTAATAGTCAGAGTCTTGTTTCTTTGTAAAATGAGGTGAGGACATTTTTATTCCTAGAAGCATTTGAGCTCTACATTAATTAGGTCTTTAGTGGTAGGTGAGGAAAAGAGAAATCTAGAAAGAAAGAAACTAATGGATAGAAGGAATCTTACATTTTTTGAGAACTATGTGCCAAAGATTCAGCTAGTTACTTTATGTGCATTAGTTCTTATAGTTCTTAAGACAATGCTGTGAAGTGTCACTATCACAAGCTCCATTTTACAGATGAAGAAACTGAGTCTAGAGTGGTGAAGTGACAGGGTCACACAACTAGCACATATATGAGGAAGCTAGGATTAGAACCCAGATATTTATGGCTCCAAACCCTGTGCTCTGAGCTAGTAAAATGTGGCCCTGGGACTTTCTAGTAAATTCATTTTCTTTCCCAGAGCTTTGAATCATAATCCCTTCTCTGCCCAAAGAGGAGGAGGGTCCTCCTGCTATTGATTTAATAGTTTGGAGGAAATAAGCTAATGACCTAAATACATTTCTCCCTGTCAAACGTTACAACTTCATTGAGCTTCGCATTTGTTTAACATTGCTTTATGGTTAAAAATTCTGCAGTGGGTTTGGCCAGGGCACTGCTGCTCACTTTTGAACTCTCCTGTCACAATTCATCCTAAGTCTTGTTGGGTCTATATCTGGATTAATTAGGAGCTGCATTTTTGAAGTTTAAAACTCAATCTCATGGACCAAACAGAGAGGAAGTTTATTTTTCTCAAGTAAAAGATATCTGGAGGGTGACTCCAAGTTCAGCAGCTCTATGATATCATCAGTGTCTCAGGCTCTCTTGATCTTTCCTCTCTACCATTTCTAGCATATGGAATTTGGCAGTATACTTATTACCTCATGACCCACCACACATCTCTATACATCCTGGAATAACACTTATTCCAAGCAGGACAAAAGGCAAAGCATTAGGGAAAAAGCAAAAACTGAAACCAATCAAATCTCTTCCTTTCAAACATCCAGGAACCTCACTCAGTGTCTTCTTATCTTTCTTTAGTCATGACTGAATTACATGGTCACTCTAATAGGCAAAGAAGGTTGGGAAGTGAATATTTTTAAACAAACTCCTTGATGACCAGAACATTTTTTTGATTTTTATTAGTAATAAAGAGAGTGGGTACTTGAGTAGGTGGTTATTGGTATCCATGACAATCTTCTAAATATCTTTTAGATATATCCATTTCCTTTTATTTGTATTGACACTCCAGGCCATTATTATTTCTCTCTTGGACTCTGAAATAGCTTCTTACTTGGTACTTCACATTCTCTCTTGATCCCCCCCCCCTCTCTCCTACAAAATCTATTTTCTACATTGTGGCCAGAGAGATCTTTATAGAACATAAATCTGACCATGTCACTCCCCTACAGGATAATGTATTGAGTTAGTACTTACGTGTCTTATTTTTTGCTGCTGTTAAAGAAAAAATGAAAACTATCTGCCTTCTTTCTCCTCAAATTGATGTGCAAGTAGGGTCTTCACTGAGTCTTAATGACCTGGAGCTTCTTTTGCCCAAGGGAGGAGTTAGAAGATGCAGGGATTCTGAGCATCCCTGTAGGGATGTAGAGACAGGAAGGGCTGAATTGGGAGAACATTCCCCAAAGAAATGCATGAGGTAGGTTTTGGGGTTCTGCTACATCAGATTCCTTGCAGTGTTCTTAGGAAGTGCCTGGCTTAGGAGGTGAATGGCCAAATGGTACATCTAAGGAATTGGCGTTGGCAAAGATATTATGCCAAAAGTTAGGTAGAAACATAAATGCACAGCTTCACAGGACCATAAAAAATTGCAAAGGTAATGTATATTAGGCAAGGCCAGCCTTGTGGGCGTGTGACCTGTGCACTACTGGAAGCAGCCCTATGCATGGTGTAATATTTTTCTGTCACCTTCTTAAAGTTCTTAATAATCTTTGAACCTGGGACAACATATTTAGATTTTGCACAAGTTATAAAGCTGGTCCTGATGTCAGGTGACATGTATGACACAGTAGACTAGACTGTGTAAGCCTCTTGGCATTTATGTAGGTAGCTAAATGTTAACAAAAAAAGGGAAAGGGAATCAGACATTAAGAAGCCTAATAAACTGGGCTGCTGAACCCAATATTGGGCCTGCTTCGCTAGAAAGCTACTGCTTCACCACTCCCCAGGGAACCACTGATCTGTTCCCAGCAGATTACTGGGGAGAGGGGTAGAACAATAAAAGAGAGATTCCTCTGCTGGGTACATGCCCGGTAGACATCAAGATGGTACTGGGGGAGGTGCTTCCACTTTGAGGCATGCACAATGAGAACTAAGATGGTGACCATAAGGGGCGGAGTCTAGCCTGGGAAGAAGATCAGACTGGATAAGGGACACAGAATCCCGGGAGATCTAGAAAATGGATTGTTGCGGGGGTGTCCAGCATGTGGCTCACAGGCCACAAGTGGCTAAGGATGGCTATAAACACAGCCCAACACAAAACTGTAAATTTACTTAAAACTGACAGTGACCAGAGGGAAGGGGGAGTGGCAATAATCAGGGAAAGAAGAGGAAAGGTCAAGTCAAGGAACATGTATAAAGGACCCATGAACAAATACAACAGGGGTGGGGGAAGATTGACTGTGGGAGGTTGGGGGTGAGTAAGGCAGGGAGGAATAAGAAGGAAAATGGGGACAACTTTAATTGAACAACAACTAAAAAAAATTTATGATGACTTCTGGCCCAGATGGAAGTGTAGGCAGATACACTTTGCCACCTCACACAACAAAAAGAAGGACAACAACAAATTTAAAAACTGCCAGAAAATCAAACTGTGTGGAAGTCCAACAATGAAGGACTCAAAGAAGAAGCATTCATCCAGACTTCCACCCAAGATGGAGGCATAGGTAGACACACTGTGCCCCCTCGCACACCAAAATTAGGGACAACAAAAATTTAGAAAGAAAAATCACCCAGAACTGACAGAAAATTGAACTGTACAGAAAATGGTCCAACAACGATTCATCCAGACCAGTAAGAGGGGTGGAGTTGGTGGCCCATAGAGAGAGGTCACAGCAGGAAAAAGTGGTGGCTAGCAGGCCCAGGTGCGCAGGTGGTGGCTGGCAGAACCCTGGCATGGGGTGGCAATGGTCAGACCCAGTGAGGCGTGCAAGGTGGCTGGCTGACCTCGGTTACACATTTGCGTTCAGATAAACCAGGTGAAAACAGGAGCAAGACAGACCACACAACCCAGGCCCCAGTGCTGGGAAATAAAGCCTAAAAGCACTGACTGAAAACACCTGTGGGGATTGAGGTGCTCGGAGAGACTCCCAGCATCACAGGAGAGTTCATTGGAGAGACCCATAGGGTCCTAGAATGTACACAAGCCCACCCACCAGGGAACCAGCACCAGAAGGGCCCAATTTGCTTGTTGGAAGTGGCGGAAGGGACTGAAACCCGAGCGAGAGAGCAGAGCAAGGGCCATTGTTCCCTCTTTGACCCCGCCCCTACATATAGTGTCACTATCCAGGGACTTGGTTGCCCTGCCCTGGTGAACACCTAAGGCTCCGCCCCCTCATATGTAACAGGCGCTACCAGACCAAAAAAAAAAAAAAAGGAAATGACCCAAATGGAAGAACAGATCAAAGACCCAGAGCAAATACATGTAAGTGACCAACCTATCAGATGCACAGTTCAAAGCACTGCTGATCAGGATGCCCACAGAATAGGTTGATTTTGGTCACAAATTAGATGAACAAATGAAGGCTACAATAAGTGAAATCAAGGAAAATGCACAGGGAACCAATAGTGATTGGAAGAAAACTGGGACACAAATCAATGGAGTGGACAAGAAGGAAGAAAGAAACAACAAAACAGAAAACAAGGAAGAAACAAGAATTCAAAAAAATGAGGAGAGGCTTAGGAACCTCCAGGACATCTTTAAGTGTTCCAACATCCAAATTATAGGGGTGTTGAAGGGGAAGAGGAAGAGCAACAAGTGGAAAACTTATTTGAACAAATAATAAAGGAGAACTTCCCCAATCTGGCAAAGGAAATAGATTTCCAGGAAGGCCAGGAAGCTCAGAGAGTCCCAAAGAAGTTGGACCCAAGGAGGAACACACCAAGACACATCATAATTACACTGGCCAAGATTAAAATGAAGGAGAGAATTCTAGAAGTGGTAAGATATAAGGGAACAGTCATTTAAAAAGGAGTTCCCATCAGACTGTCAGCTGATTTTTCAAAAGAGACCTTACAGGCAAGAAGGGGCTGGAAAGAAGTATTCCAAGTCGTGAAAGGCAAAGACCTACATCCAAGATTGCTCTGTCCAGCAACGCTTTCATTTAGAAAGGAAGGGCAGATAAAGTGCTTCTCAGATAAGGTTAAGTTAAAGGAGTTCATCATCACCAAGCCCTTATTATATGAAATGTTAAAGGGGCTTATCTAAGAAAAAGAAGATAAAAAACATGTATAGTAAAATGACAGCAAACTCTCAATTATTAACAACCGCACCTAAAACAAAAACAAACACAAACTAAGCAAACACTGGAACAGGAACAGAACCACAGAAATGGAGATCACATGGGGGGTTAACAACAGGGGAGTGGGAGGAGGAGAGAGGGGGAAAAGGTACAGAGAATAAGTAGCATAGACAGTAGGTATAAAATAGACAGGGGGAGGGCAAGAATAGTATGGGAAATGTAGAAACTAAAGAATTTATGACACATGGATATGAACTAAAGGGGGGAATGTGGGTGGGAGGGGGTGTACAAGGTGGAGGGGAATGATGGAGGAGAAATGGGACAACTGTAATAGCATAATCAACAAAATATATTTAAAAAAAAAGAAGCATTCATCCAGACCAGTAGGAGGGGTGGAGACAGGCAGTTGGGGAGAAAAGGACTGGTGACAAGGCGATGGCTGGCAGACTGGGTGCTCCCACATTTGCTTGAGGATAAACTGAGAGGAACAACTGGAGAGCAAGACAGACCAGGCAACCCAGGGTTCCAGCTCAGGGAAGTGAAACCTCAAAACTTATGACTGTAAAAATCTGTGGGGGTTGTAGGGATGGTAGAAACTCCCAGCCTCACAGGAGAGTTCATTGGAGAGACCCACAAGATCCTAGAACACACACAAACCCACCGACCTGGGAATCAGCACCAGAAGAGCCCAATATGCTTGTGGGTAGCGAGGGAAGTGACTGCAAGCTGGCCTAGAGCTGAACGAGTAGCAGTGTTTCCTCTCAGACCCCTCCCCCATGTATGGCAGCACAAGTAGTGACCTGGGTTGCCTGGCTGTGGGGAGTACCTAAGCCTCCACCCCTTACTACTAATAGGTGCTCCGAGACAAAACAAAAATATGGCCCACATGAAAGAACAGATCAAAGCTCCAAAAATAGAACTAAGCAACAAAGAGACAGCCAACCTATCATATGCATACTTTAAAACACAGGTAATCAGGATGCTCACAGAAATGGTTGAGTATGGTCACAAAATAGAGGAAAAAAGTGAAGGCTATGCAAAGTAAAATAAAGGAAAATGTACAGAGAATGAAGAGTGAAGGGAAGCAAACCAGGACTCAAATTAACAGTTTGGATTAGAAGGAAGAGATAAACATTCAACCAGAACAGAATGAAGAAACAAGAATACAAAAACATGAGGAGAGGCTTAAGAATCTCCAGGACAACTTTTAGCCATTCCAATATTGGAAACATAGGGGTGCCAGAAGGAGAAGAGGAAGAGCAAGAAATTGAAAACTTATTTGAAAAAGTAATGAAGGAGAACTTCCCTAATCTGGCAAAGGAAATAGACTTCCAGGAAGTCAGGAAGCTCAGAGAGTCCCAAAGAAGTTGGACCCAAGGAGGAACACACCAAGGCACATCATAATTTTGTCACCCGAGATTAAAGATAAGGAGATAATCTTAAAAGCAGCAAGGGAAAAGGTGACAGTTACCTACAAAGGAGTTCTCATTAGACTATCAGCTGAATGCTCAAAAGAAAATTTATGGGCAAGAAGGGGCTTGAAAGAAAAATTAAAATCATGAAAAGCAAGGACCTATATTCAAGATTACTCTATCTAGCAAAGCTATCATTTACAATGGAAGGGCAGATAAAATGCTTCCCAGATAAGGTCAAGTTAAAGGAGTTCATCATCACCAAACCCTTATCATACAAAATGTTAAAGGGATTTATCTAAGAAAAAGAAGATCAAAACTATAAACAGTAAAATAACAGCAAACTCACAACTATCAACAACTGAACCTAAAAACAAAACAAAAACAAACATAAACACAAACTAAGCAAACAACTAGAACAGGAACAGAATCACAGAAATGGAGGTCACATGGAGGGTTATCTGTGGGGAGGGGGAGAGGGATAATGGGGAAAATGGTACAGGGAATAAGAAGTAAAAATGGTAGATACAAAATAGACAGGGAGATGTTAAGAATAGTATGGGAAATGGAGAAGCCAAATAACTTACATGTATGACCCACGGACATGAACTAAGGTGGGGGAGTGCTGGAGGGAGGTGGGGTGCAGGGCAGAGGGGAGTATAGGGGAGAAAAAATGGGGCAACTGTAATAAAATAGTAAAATGTATTTTGAGAAATTAATTACTGATAAAAAAGAGACTTCTCCCAAGTAACACAGATACTAAATGGCAAAGGAAGGAGTTGAAATGGGTCTCATCATGACTAGCAATAATTAGTACCTCTTTGTGAGGCAGAGGGAAAGAAGGGAAAGAGAGAAAAACAGAGGGAGACAATGTTTGTAGGCCATGTTACTTGTGGGACATGACAATCCTCATGTCCCTTCTCATTCAGTGATGTTCCACCTGTTCCCTGAGGAGTATTCAGGTATCCTTTTGACTTAGAAGCTCTACTTTTATCTTATGTACTAGAGTTCTGTGTCAGATCTCATGTGATTTCTACTACATAGATCTATTATCTAAAGTTCCTCGGTACATAATCTTTATTTTTTACTTTTATTTGATTGTTTTCAGTTTTATTGATATATAACTGACATGTAACATTATATTAGTCCAGGGTGTACATAATGATTTAATATATGCATATACTGTAAATAATTACTAAAATAAGTTTAGTTGACATCCATCAACTCACATAGTTGCAATTTTTTTTTTATGATGAGAACTTTCAGGGTCTACTCTTTTATCAGTGTGAAGACAAAAATGTGGGTGAACAAAATTTATTTGGAAGGTGACTCTAGGAAGCAGTGACAGTAAAGTGGGCTGAAGAAGGAAGTCAGTAAAAGTGTCAGTAAAGGTGTCATCAAGGAGACAATTTCTGAAGCCACTTGGAGCTGGAATGCAGCAGAGAACTCTGGGAGGCAGTGTGGAGAGTGTTTCAATCATCTCAGCAGAAGGGCAAATGATCTAGGGCAGCTGTGCACCCCTCAGCCATTGGTGAAGGGCTGATCATCAGGGGACTGATTGGAAGAGGTAACCAGTGGTGAGCAGATATATGTGGAGCCCTTAAGAATCTGCTACAGATATTTATTTTTGAGTGCCAATTATGAGCAAGTTCTCTTGCTCTGATTTTGCACACAATATCCTTTCTCTTAACTCTGATTGTGAGCTTGGACTCTGTGAGAACCTTGCCCCTCTGTATTCATATATCTCTGAAATCATTGAAGACTTCCCCTGGAGGATGCCCCCTCTGTACAATTCCCCTAAACATCAGAATATGAGTTACCGGCAGGTGTTGCCTCTGACATTAGTGCTGTCACTCACAGCTGACATTCCATGGGAGCTTTCAGAAGCATGTGCTGCAGTCTCAAACAGGCAGCCTATGGGCTTATATTTAGCCTCTAGACAGTTTTGTCCGGTTTCAAAATATGTGAAACCATTTGCAAAGGGTCTCAAAATATGTGAAACTGTAGCCAATGTTTCAAATGTGTGGAATTTTCATACAAACTGGATTTCTCACTTCTCTTGGAAAATGGGAAGACCTGGAAATGTTGGGGCTGTGTCCCAGTTGGTATCAAGGGGCTGGAGCTGAGTTAGAGATGCTCCTTTGCTTGGGATCTATCATTCCAGGTCACCAGTGTCTACTGGCCTGCCTGGCTTTCTCAGCTTACATCTAGGTCTCCATGGTCGCTGGAGCTTGCTGCCTTCACCCCGCTTTCATGGCCCCTGCTGTGCAGCCTCTGCCTCATTTCCCCTGCTCCTATGTTCACTTTTCCCTGGATCTGGCTTGCTACCCTATTCTTCCATCCCCTTGACTTTGGTTCTAATATTCTCTCCTTATTTTGCTGGCCTGTTCTACTTAGGGTGTGGGACTCTGTTTCCTACTTTCTTAGCCATTTGCTTATGTTGTCCTATAAATGCACAGAAGTTCTGATCCTTCTACAAAGGCTTTAACTGCCATCTGGGCTCCTTTTGCCTTTATCCACTAATTACTGTGGAAAATTTTGGATTTTTATGTCAGCCATGCTAGAACCCAAGACAGCATGGAACTTTGGATTGTCTCTGTCAGATCATGAGTATTTGTCCTTGGAGGGAGTGCCAGGAACAAACACCCTGTCTCTGGAGTTCCCCATTTCATCCACCACAGCCATCTCCACTTCCCATGAGCCTGTGCTGCTGAAGTCCCCACGCTTTGTTTATCTGGATCCCATAAGATCATTGATATTAAATACACTATAATTGTTGCCCTCATTCCATCTGGTTCTGTTGCCATCGAATTCTGAAAAGGTGCAAACCATGCAAGAATTCTCTTTCCCGGTCTAAGTCCAGGTAGTTAGACCTCCTTTGAATCCAGTGTTAGGAAAGCAGACAGTGCCAATCAGCCAGCAAACATCACTTTTCTCTAGCTTTTCTTATTGATATCAGTTTTTTCTACTCTGTGCCTTTCTTTTTAAGCAGGAGAGAGTATTGGGAGGAGGAGGACCAAGTGAAGGGAATGAATATCATTTGTTTCATTGATTGAGACTTTTGAGGTAGAAAGGGTAATGGCAGAGAAAGTGATTGCTAAAAGCTTCATTCACTTGGCATCCCTCTGGACAATGAATGACACATGATCAAGCTCTTTTTAGGTAGAAAGTTACTGATACAAGGACAGAAACAGATGAGTCACTTGTTTTTGGAAGTTATTAGCTGGATAGTGTTTGTTAGAATTAGTGTCATAGAATCTGAAATTTGACAATGACCCAACCCTGCCTATTGCAGAAGAAAAACAGAAAGAAAAACAAACAAAAATTTATGTTCAGTGAGAGGAATAGAATTTTATTCTTTCATTAATTAAACCCAGCGTTCATTGACACCCAATGTATGGTATTCTTGGCTGGTGGGGACACAGATGAAAGTTACAGACTCCATCCCTTGATTTTACAACTTGGGAGGCTGAGCAGCAGTATGGTATTGTGGTCAATACACATGATTTGTGGCTAGACCTGCCTGGATCAGACCCCAGTCCTGTTTCTTTCTGGCTGCCAAATTTGAGCAACTGACTCAAGCTCTGTAATCTTATTTTCCTCATCTATAGAATGGGTATGACAATGTCTTTCTGTGAAGATATGTCATGGGCATTAAAGATAGTTTGTGTAAGGAAGCTCAGTAACTAGCAATGATCAAAGCAAGCAATTTCTTACTTGGTGTTAAAAGTAATATGTGTTAGGAGTATATGGAGGAACACCCAGTCCATTTGGAGAATCTGGAAAAGCTCCAAAGAGAAGGGGATAAGAAGGCCTTCTGAGCAGAGCAGGAAGCATAGGGGAATGGGTGTACGTTTGGTCTAAATGAAGAGCAGAATATGTAGAAGAGTGGGGAAGGTTGGGGGGGGGGATAAAGGTGAGGGAGATAAGGGCAAAGGCAAGACATCATAGATGAGAAATAAGGAAGATTTGAGGGAGGACGGCACCTGTTTTCTGACTGAGTCCTTGGCAGATGCCAGTGTAACCCAAGTGACATGGATTGCAGGGAAGAAAAGGTGGAGGGATGTGAGGAATGCAGTTGTCCACAGGTGGGCTTCGTGGCACTGGTAGGGTTTTCAGCTAGAGATGTCTAGTAGGCAGTGGTGATATCTGGGCAGAGATGTGACATGGAGAATCCTCAGCACATGGTAATGGAGGAAGGAGATGGGGGCAGGATCTCACTGAGGAAGGGGCAGGGTAAAGAGGGAATAGGACCCTCAGTGGGACCCTGAGGATCAAGGCATTTAGGGGCTTGGGTGAGGATATGCCAAAGGAGGAGAATGAAGAGGTGACACTCAAACAGAAGGAAATGTATTAATTTCTGACACTGAAAAGCTGGGCAATTATCAGATTGTAAGAAAGGCTGGAACCAGGATCCCAAACAATGTGATATGATATGATATGATATGATGATATGATATGATTGATATGATATGATGATATATAGAATAGAATACATGTAATTGTCTCCTTTCTCCTCCTCTTCACTTTTTCTTCTCCTCTGTATCTTCATTCTTTACCTTCCTTGTGCTGACTGCACATATTGAGCAAATTTCATCCTTGTGGTGGCAAAGATGTCTTCAGTCTGCCCCAGGGTTATATCCTCCCGCATTCCACCTCAGCAGACAAGAGTAGGATATAGTTACCTCATCCAAAGTCCTGGTTTGACTCCTGGGTCTCTCATGCCTACATGATAAATCAGGTCAGACCTGGCTCTAATGCCCATCATGGATTGTGGGAGTAAGTAGAGCACCACCCAATGCTGAAAAATGAGTAAGGGATAATTTTGAAAAGTGAGAAAAAAGATGCTGGCCAGGCAAAAACACAAGATGTATTCTTAAAAGTAGGAAAGATGCAATCTTAAAATGAAAAATTGGCTGAATTTAGCATTATAAAAATCTGAACAAATTTTTCTTTATTTTCTTTTTGCTTCAAACTATGAATAACTGTCACAGGCAGTCTGAGTTGATGGGTGTTTGGAGACCAAGGAGCAAGTCAAAGACCCTTGCTTCTTCCAGGAGAGAATGCTCATCACTTTTCTATTTTCATAAAGAGAAAAAAAAAAACACTCCATGCTTTTATACTGTTGCAGAACAAACATAACTGTGACTCATGTTTCACAATTTTTGTAGCTGACTTCCCATAATTTTGACAGTTCTATCATGTTTTAGATTCTGCAAAATATTTGTTTTCCTCTGTGAAGCTGGGATGGTAAAAATCCACTTGACTCTTAAGGCTGATACTCCAGGCTATAGGGTTTCTCAAACTCAGCTCTGTTGACATATTGGGCAAGATAATTCTATTTTGCAGGGGACTGTCCTATGCATTGCAGGATGTTGAGAAGCAGTCCTGGCATCTACCCACTAGATGCCAGTAGCAACTCCCAGCTGTGCCAACCAAAAATACCTCTGGACAATGTTAAGTGTCCCCTGGTGGACAACATTACCCTGGTTGAGCACCACTGCTTTCCACTGTGGTTTCTAGTTATGTAATGCAGGGGTCCCCAACCTCCAGGCCATGGACCTGTACCAGTCCAGGCCTGTTAGGAACTGGGCTGCACAGCAGGAAGTGAGCTTGAATGTAATGGGCTTGAATCATCTCCCCTCAACCCCATCCAAAATCAGTCTCTGGTGCAAAAAGGTTGGGGATTGCTGATATAATGTATTAGGAAAGCCATCCATGGAGACGAAGAGGGACTGGTGGAGAAGAATAAGCACAAAAGAAGGTTTCTTCCCCTTTGCATAAGCTGACCTTGATGGAGGGCACCTGGAGGACCATCTGCCATAGTCCCTTACTTTTCTCTCTGTCAGATCTCAGGAGAAGGAAGACACAGGGACCTTGCCCAACAGCAGGATAATTAAAATCTAGGTCTACAATCAGATGCTTGTAATATAATAGGAGCTGGTTGGAGCCCTTCAGTCAGTAAATGGAAGAAGTCTGCTTCCTATAAATAGCACAACTGGCAGCCAACCCCTCTGAAAAGCACTCAGCATGCTGGTGTCAGAGGAAGATGTGTCCAATGCTTTAGACACTGAAAATAAAAACCATGAGTCAAAAATAAATGGCATTATTAGCATAAAGGGAGTTCCTAATTAACCAGCAATTGTCCATTACTGCAGCCCTCAATTCATTAAATCACATAATTACATAAAAACTCAGTTGATGCTCAATTCAGTCAGTGTATCTGGTATTGTCTCCTCAATAATTAGTTCCATAATTGTCAGTTTGACAGGGCAATTAAAAATGTTTGAAGATATTGTGTCAGCCTGCTTGTGCGAGGCTGCACTACATAGAAGAAACCTTCCATCTGGGCTGTGTGATTGATTCCAGCTCCTGGGATGAAGAGAAAGGCGAGGACTAGAGGGGTCAGAAACAAGTGATTTGCAAGTTTCTGAGAAAATTATTCTATCTGGGTGAATTGTGTATCTATATCTGAGTGGTCTCAGATTTCACTGCTGGGCTGTAAAAGTGGTAGATGGTAGAAGCCAGCAGTAGGGGTTGTGTAGGAATGAGTGGGAAGAATTCTGATTCTGGGTTTGACTATGTAGGTGCCAATATTCAGAGGGTTGGGTCCTGGGAGTGAAAACCACACCAGGAGATTTTTAATGTCAGGCTGATGGCAAGTATCCTGTCCTAGAGTTACAGTGCAATTTAGATTAGAAGCTCCATGATGCCCAGTAGCATGGTAATTGTGTCATTGTAGGAAGAAGAGGCCAGTGAAGGCTGTCTGTGTGTGGCTTCCCCAGTTCATATGGGTTGAGGAGTCTCAGACTTGTATGTTTGTGTGGGTGAGGGAGACCATGGCTAAGTATTTGGTGCTCAGGACCCCTCTAGGCACAAAGCTCTCAGACCTGTGACCACAAAACTGATGAATCCCCACATCACAGGTAAAGTTGCTCTCATGGCCCCTTCCCTGGTCAGAATTGGTCAAGAGTGATGAAGGAGAGCTTCCAGATGGGCAGATCCCCAGGCCCTTCTGATAAGTCATGTGGATATGTTGGACTCTACATGGTCATTATCTGGCTAGTCTGGTCTTCATAGACCTGAGAGAGCCCAGCATAATGGTGAACCATCTCCTCAAATTGGGGGACCAGGGAAATGTCTTCTGATTCTTAGGCAGCCTTTGCTCTCAATCCTTATCTGCTTCCTGCTTGGCTTTCTAAAGTTGATAGGAAGGTGGGCTTCTTCCTCCAAGAAACAGCAGTAGATGGACAAGTTGATAAGACAGAGAAGCAAACTGAAGTGGAAAGTCAAACTCTAGAGACCACTCTCCTTGGAAGAAAGAATGTTTAATACAACACTACATTCTTGGACTGTGATCCAAGTGGACCTTTGATTCACATATCAACTCTTTCTGACTTTTGGAACAGGTTTGAAAGGAGAGCTGGAAATTTCTATCCATATTTTATTCTTCTTCTATAAAAAACATGGTCTTATCAACCAGGACTGCAATCAGCCAGGTGTGCTGCTGTCCCTTAGGGGAGGAGTCTGGTGGAGTCCCAGAGCCATCTCCCCAGCTCTTTTGTAGGGTTATTCTCTAGTCTTATAAGTGACTCTGAAAATGTGTCAATGGAATGAGTGTTCGTGCACTTTGTGACTTTGTCTCAAGAAGTCTGTAAACATTATTGGTTCATTAATTCAATTAAGGGCCACTCCACAAAGACATGGAGTACAATAAGAGACCACCCCCTCTCTCTTAAACAGAGGTGTACTGAAGATCCTCATCCCAGATCTACTGAGTCAGCATACAAGCAAGCAAATGTGAATAACTTTTAAATACTAAGTTTAAAAGGAACATATTTAAACAATTTATTGGTATTCATAGCCTCCCTTCCTAACCTACTAAGTGTTTTGATATTGATTACTCCTCATTCATTCTCAGCCTCCAGCTCTCTCACAAAGTGGGTCTGGGCTCTTTTGCATATGTCAGGATAATTATAAAATGGCTTTGCACTTCTCTTGTGATTTTACATCTCTCATCAACATCTGTACCCATTATCTGAGAGTTCCAGCCAAGATGGAGGCATAGGCAGGTTGTTCACTTCCTTGCACAACCAAAAGAAGGATAATAACCATTCTAATCAATAAACAACCAAAAGTGCCAGAAAATCAAACAGTGTGAAACTGGACAGCCAAAGAATTAAACAGTTAACCAGAACAACCAGACCAATAAGATGGGCAGACAGAGAGAACCTGCAGTGAGGCAGTGGACCACTCAGGTGGGGCTGGTTGAATGGGAAACTGAGACTCAGAGCTGACTGTGGACTATGGTGGGGGTTGCCACAGTGGGAGAGACTCCTAGTCTCACATGAGGGTTCGTTGGAAAGTGGGCTAGAGCTGAAAAGGCAAGCTGTATTGTTCCCTCTCTGGCCCCTCCCCCACAAGCAGCACAACAGTGCAGCAAGGAGGGTTGCCCTGCCCTGGTGAATACCTAAGGCCCCGCCCCCTTACAACTTAAAAGGTGCGCTGAGGCAAAGAAATATGGTTCAAATGAAAGAACAGAGCAAAATTCCAGAAAAAGACCTAAGCAATGAGGAGATAGCCAACCTATCTGATGGAGAGGTCAAAACCCTGGTAATCAAAACGCTCACAGGACTGATTGAGCTTGGTCAAAAAGTGAAAGAGCAAATGAAAGATACCCAAAGTGAAATAAAGCAAAATAATCAGGGAACCAACAGTGACAGGAAGGAAACCAGGACTCAAAACAAGAGGGGAGAGGGGAGGAGATTTCAGGGGGAAAGGGGAAGGGTTTGGAGCAACAAGTATAAAGGTCACATGGACAAAAAGTAGCGGAAGTGGAAGTGGGAGGGGGTGGGGAGGGCTGGGGCGGTGGGCTGGAATGGGAGCAAAAGACAGAAAACTGTACAAGAACAACAATTAAAATAAATAAAAAACCCCACAATTATTTGGAACAAAAGGAAGAAATAATGATCCAACCAAAAAAGAATGAAGAAACAAGAACTCAGAAAAATGAAGAGAGGCTTAGGAATCTCTGGAACAAATTTAAATGTTCCATTATCTGAATTATAGGGGTGCCAGAAGGAGATGAAAAGAGCAAGTAATTGAAAACTTATTTAAACAAATAATGAAGCAAAACACCCCCAATCTGGTGAAGGAAATAGAGTTCCAGGAAGTTCAGGAAGCCCAGAGAGTCCCAAAGAAGTTGGACCCAAGGAGGAACACACCAAGGCACATCATCATTAAGTTACTCAAGATTAAAGACAAAGAGAGAACCTTAAAGGCAGCAAGAGGAAAGGAGAGAGTTACATACAAAGGAGTGTCCATAAGACTATCAGCTGATTTCTTGAAAGAAACCTTGCAGGGAAGAAGGGGCTGGAAGGAAATATGTACAGTCATGCAAGGCAAGGATCTATATCCAAGATTACTCTATCCAGCAAAGCTGTTATTTAGTATAGAAGGGCAGATAAAGTGCTTCCCAGATAAGGTCAAGTTAAAGGAGTTCATCACCACGAAGACCTTATTATATGAAATTAAAAAAAATTATTTATGTATTTATTTATTTATTTAAAAATTTATTTTAATTGTTGTTCTTATACAGTTTTCTGCCTTCTACTCCCATCCCATCCCACCGCCTCAGCCCTCCCCAGCTCCCTCCCATTTCCACCCCCCCCAACTTTTGTTCATGTGTCTTTCATACTTGTTGCTCTAAACCCTTCCCCTTTTCCCTGGATATTCCTATCCCTCTCCTCTCTTGTTCTCAATTTCAGTGTCTTTGGTTATATTATGCTTGTTTGTTTGTTCTGTTAATTAGGTTCCTGTTAAAGGTGAGACCATATGGTATTTGTCTTTCACCTCCTGGCTTATTTCGCTTAGCATAATGCTCTCCAGTTCCATCCATGCTGTCTCAAACAGGTAGGAGCTCCTTCTTTCTTTCTGCTGCATAGAATTCCATTGTGTAAATGTACCATAGTTTTTTGATCCATTCATTTACTGATGAGCATCTAGGTTGCTTCCAACATTTGGCTATTGTAAATTGTGCTGCTATGAACATGGGGGTGCATAGGTTCTTTTGGATTGGTGTTTCAGGGTTTCTAGGATACAATCCTAGCAGTGGAATTGCTGGGTCAAAAGGTAGGTCCATTTTTAGTTTTCTGAGAAAGTTGCATAGTGCTTTCCATAGTGGTTGTACCAGTCTGCAGTCCCACCAACAGTGCACTAGGGTCCCCTTTTCTCCACAACCTCTCCAACACTTGTTGTTTGTTGCTTTGTTTATGATGGCCATTGTGACTGGTGTGAGGTGGTATCTCATTGTGGTTTTAATTTGCATCTCATGGTAGCTAGTGATACTGAGCATCTTTTCATGTGTCTCTGGATCCTCTGTATGTCCTCCTTGGAGAAGTATCTGTTCAAGTCTTTTGCCCATTTTTTAATTGGGTTGCTTGTCTTCTTAGAGTGGAGTCGTGTAAGTTCTTTATATATTTTGGAGATTAAACCCTTGTCTGATGTATCGTTGGCAAATATGTTTTCCCATGAAGTTGGTTCTCTTTTTATTTTAATACTGTTTTCTTTAGCCATGCAGAAGCTTTCTATTTTGATGAGATCCCATTTATTTATTTTAAATTTTATTTTAATTGTTCTTATACAGTTTTCTGTTTT
>PVKU01003205.1:140813-189184 GCA_004027475.1 Anoura caudifer
GGTTCCTGTTAAAGGTGAGATCATATGGTATTTGTCTTTCACCTCCTGGCTTATTTCGCTTAGCATAATGCTCTCCAGTTCCATCCATGCTGCCGCGAAGGGTAGGAGCTCCTTCTTCCTTTCTGCTGCATAGAATTCCATTGTGTAAATGTACCAGAGTTTCTTGATCCATTCATTTACTGATGGGTACCTAGGTTGCTTCCAACACTTGGCTATTCTAAATTGTGCGGCTATGAACATTGGGGTGCATAGGTTCTTTTGGATTGGTGTTTCAGGGTTTCTAGGATATAATCCTAGCAGTGGAATTGTTGGGTCAAAAGGTAGGACCATTTTTAGTTTTCTTAGAAAATTCCATACTGCTTTCCATAGTGGCTGTACCAGTCTGTAGTCCCACCAACAGTGTAGTAGGGTCCCCTTTTCTCCACAACCTCTTCAACACTTGCTGTTTGTTGCTTTGTTTATGATGGCCATTCTGACTGGTGTGAGGTGGTATCTCATTGTGGTTTTAATTTGCATCTCTCTGATAGCTAACGATATTGAACATCTTTTCATGTGTTTCTGGATCTTCTGTATGTACTCCTTGGAGAAGTGTCTGTTCAAGTCCTTTGCCCATTTTTTAATTGGGTTGCTTGTCTTCTTAGAGTGGAGTCGTGTAAATTCTTTTTATATTTTGGAGATTAAACCCTTGTGTGATGTATCGTTGGCAAATATGTTTTCCCATGGAGTTGGTTCTCTTTTTATTTTAATACTGTTTTCTTTAGCCATACAGAAGCTTTTTATTTTGATGAGATCCCATTTGTTTATTCTTTCCTTTATGTCCCTTGCTTTAGGGGACATATCAGTAAAAATGTTGCTGTGTGAAATGTCTGAGATTTTCCTGCCTGTGTTCTCCTCTAAGACTTTAATGGTGTCACGGCTTATATTTAAATCTTTTATCCACCTTGAATTTATTTTTGTGTATGGTGTAAGTTGGTGTTCAAGTTTCATTTTTTTGCATGTAGCTGTCCAGTTCTCCCAGCACCACTTGTTGAAGAGGCTACTTTTACTCCATTTTATGTTGCTGCCTCCTTTGTTAAATATTAATTGACTGTAGAGAAATGGGTTTACCTCTGGGCTCTCTATTCTATTTCATTAGTCCATGTGTCTGTTTTTGTGCCAGTACCAGGCTGTTTTGATTACAGTGGCCTTGTAATACAAGTTGGTGTCAGGTATTGTGATCCCTCCTACTTTTCTTTCTCAAAATTGCTGCAGCTATCCAAGGTTGTTTATTGTTCCACATAAATTTTTGAAGTATTTGTTCTATGTCTGTGAAATATGCCATTGCTACTTTAATAGGTATTGCATTGAATCTGTAAATTGCTTAGGGTAGTATGGACATTTTGATGATGTTAATTCTTCTGATCCATGAACACAGAATATGTTTCCATTTGTTTGTGTCTTCCTTGATTTATTTCTTCAGTGTTGTGTAGTTTTCTGCATACAGGTCTTTTACATCCTTGGTTAGGTTTATTCCTAGGTATTTTATTTTTTCTTTTGCTATATCAAATGCGATTTTTTCTTGATTTTTGCTTCTGCTGTTTCATTAATGATATACAGAAATGACATTGATTTTTGGATATTGACTTTGTATCTGGCTGTTTGGCCAAATTCATTTACTAGGTTGAGCAGCTTTTTGGCTGAGTCTATAGGATTTTCTATGTACACTATCATGTCATCTGCCAACAATGATAGTTTTGTTTCCTCCTTTCCAATTTGGATGCCTTTTATTTCCTTTTCTTGTCTAATTGCTGTGGCCAATACTTCCAATACTATATTGAATAGAAGTGAAAGTGGACAACCTTGTCTTGTTCCTGATCTTAGTGGAAAAGATTTTAGTTTTTGCCTGTTGAGTATGATGCTGGCTGTAGATCTCTCATATATGGCCTTTATTATGTTGAGGAATGCTCCCTCAATTCCCACTTTGCTGAGTGTTTTTATCATAAATGGATGTTGTACCTTATCAAATGCTTTTTCTGCATCTGTTGATATGATCATGTGATTTTTGTCTTTGCTTTTGTTTATGAGATGTATTACATTTACTGATTTGTGTATGTAGAATCATCCTTGCATCCCTGGGATGAATGCCACTTGGTCATGATGTATGATCTTTTTAATGTATTGTTGAATGTGGTTTGCCAATATTTTGTTGAGGATTTTAGCGCCTATGTTCATCAGCGATATGGGCCTGAAGTTGTCTTTCCTTGTTACGTCTTTATCTGGTTTGGGGATTAGAATGATGCTGGCTTCATAAAGAGTTTGGTAGTCTTCCATCATTTTGGATTTTTTTGAAGTTTGTGAAGGATAGTGGTTAGCTCTTCCTTAAGTGCTTCCTTAATGCTTTTAAAATTCTCCTGTGAAACCATCTGGTCCTTTTTATTTATTTAAATTGTTGTTTTTGTTGTTTTCTGTCTTTCACTCCCACCCCAGCCCTCTGCCCCAGCTCTCCCCACCTCCCTCCCATTTCCATTCCCCTAGTTTTTATCCATGTGTCCTTTATACTTATTCCTGTAAACCCTTCCCCTTTCCCCTGAAATTCCCTCCCCTCTCCCCTCTGGTGTTTGTCATTCTGTTCTCAATTTCAGTGTCTGTTTATATTTTGCTTGTTTGTTTTGTTAATTAGGTTCCTGTTAAAGGTGAGATCATATGGTATTTGTCTTTCATCGCCTGGCTTATTTTACTTAGCATGAGTCTCTCCAGTTCCATCCATGCTGTTGCAAAGGGTAGGAGTTCCTTCTTCCTTTCTGCTGCATAGAATTCCATTGTGTAAATGTACCATAGTTTTTTGATCTATTCATTTACTGATGGGTACCTAGGTTGCTTCCAACACTTGGCTATTGTAAATTGTGCTGCTATGAACATGGGGGTGCATAGGTTCTTTTGGATTGGTGTTTCAGGGTTCTTAGGGTATAATCCTAGCAGTGGAATTGCTGGGTCAAAAGGTAGGTCCAGTTTTAGTTTTCTGAGAAAATTCCATACTGCTTTCCATAGTGGTTGTACCAGTCTGTAATCCCACCAACAGTGCACTAAGGTCCCCTTTTCTCCCCAGCCTCTCCAACACTTGTTGTTTATTGCTTTGTTTATGATTGCCATTCTGACTGGTGTGAAGTGATATCTCATTGTGGTTTTAATTTGCATCTCTCTGATAGTAGTGATACTGAGCATCTTTTCATGTGTCTTTGTATTCTCTGTGTGTCCTCCTTGTAGAAGTGTCTGTTCAATTCCTTTGCCCATTTTTTAATTGGGTTGCCTGTCTTCTTAGAGTGGAGTCATGTAAGTTGTTTATATATTTTGGAGATTAAACCCTTGTCTGAGGTATCATTAGCAAATATGTTTTCCCATACAGTTGGTTCTCTTTTTATTTTAATACTGTTTTCTTTAGCCGTGCAGGAGCTTTTCATTTTGACAAGATCCCATTTGTTTATTCTTTCCGCTACCTCCATTGCTTCAGGGGACATATCAGTAGAAATATTGCTGCATGAAATATCTGAGATTTTCCTGCCTTTATTCTCCTCTAGGACTTGAATGGCCTCATGGCTTATATTTAAATCTTTTATCCACCTTGAATTTATTTTTGTGTATGGTGTAATTTGGTGTTTGAGTTTCATTTCTTTGCACATAGCTGTCCAGTTCTGCCAGCACCACTTGTTGAAGAGGCTATTGTTACTCCATTTTATGTTGCTGCCTCCTTTGTCGTATATTAATTGACTGTAGAGACTTGGGTTTATTTATGGGCTGTCTGTTCTGTTCCACTGGTCCATGTGCCTTTTTTCTTGCCAGTACCAGGCTGTTTTGATTATAGTGGCCTTGTAATACAATTTTGTATAGGTTTTGTGATCCCTCCTACTTTGCTCTTCTTTCTCAAAATTGCTGCAGCTATTCGAGATCGTTTATGGTTCCATTTAAATTTTTGAAGTGTTTGTTCTGTGTCTGTGAGATATTGTACTTCAATAGGTATTGCGTTGAATCTGTAAATTGCTTTGGGTAGTATGGACATTTTGATGATGTTAATTCTTCCAATCCATGAACAGGGTATATGTTTCCATTTGTTTGTCTTCCTTGATTTCTTTCTTTATTGTTGTGTAGTTTTCTGAGTACAGGTCTTTTACCTCCTTGGTTAGGCTTATTCTTAGGTATTTTATTTTTCTTTTTGCTATATTGAATGGGATTTTTTTCTTGATTTTTGCTTCTGCTGTTTCATTGTTGGTATACAAAAATGCCTTTGATTTCTTGATATTGACTTTGTATCCTGCTGTTTGGCCAAATTCATTTATTATGTCATGAAGCTTTTTGGCTGAGTCCATAGGATTTTTTATGTACAATATCATGTCCTCTGCAAACAATGATAGTTTGTTTCATCCTTTCTGATTTGGATGACTTTATTTCCTTTTCTTGTCTAATCACTGTGGCTAATACTTCCAATACTATATTGAATAGAAGTGGTGAAGTGGACAACTTTGTCTTGTTCCTGATCTTAGTGGAAAAGATTTTAGTGTTTGCCAGTTGAGTATGATGTTGGCTGTAGGCCTCTCATATATTGCCTTTATTATATTGAGGAATTCTCCCTCTATTCCCACCTTACTGAGTGTTTTTATCATAAATGGGTGTTGTACCTTATGAAATGCTTTTCTGCATCTTTGGTATGATCATGTGATTTTTGTCTTTGCTTTTGTTCATGTGATGTATTACATACTGATTTGTGAATATTGAACCATCCTCACATCCCTGGGGTGAATGCCACTTGGTCATGATGTATGATCTCTTTAATGTATTATTGGATGCAGTTTGTCAATATTTTGTTGAGGATTTTAGCGTCTATGCTCATCAGTGATATTGGCCTGAAGTTTTCTTTCTTTGTTGTGTCTTTATCTGGTTTGGGGATTAGGATGATGCTGGCTTCATAGAAAGAGTTTGGGAGTCTTCTTTCATTTTGCAGTTTTTGGAATAGTGTGTGAAGGATAGGGGTTAGCTCTTCCTTAAATGCTTTGTAGAATTCTCCTGTGGAAACATCCATTCCGGGGCTTTTTCATTTCAGGAGTTTTTTGATTCCTGCTTCAATTTAATCTGCTGTTATTGGTCTCTTCAAGTATTTTTTTGCTTCTGCTTCATTGAGATTTGGAGGATTATATAATTTTCTAGAAATTTGTCCATTTCACGTAGGTTTTCAAATTTCCTGGCATACAGTTCTTTATAGGAATTTCTTACAAAAATTTTGTATTGCTGTGCTGTCAGTTTTAATCTCTCCTCTTTCATTTCTGATTATGTTCTTTTGGGTCTTCTCTCTGTTTTTCTTGATGAGCCTGCTTAAAGGCTCGCCAATTTTGTTTATCTTTCCAAAGAACCATCTCCTGGATTCATTGATCCTTAGAATTGTGCTTTTAGTCTCTATGTCATTTAATTCTGCTCTGATCTTGGTTATTTCCTTCCTTCTACTTGCTCAGGGCTGTCTTTGTTGTTGTTCCTCAAGTTCTTGTAGGCATAGGGTTAGGTTGTTTGTTTGAAATGTTTCTATCTTTTTTAGGTAGGCCTGTATCATATGAACTTCCCTCTCAGGACTGCCTTTGCTGTGTCCTATAAGTTTTGAGTTGTTGTTAGGTCATTTTTTTTTGTTTCCAGAATTTTTTTGATTTCCTCCCTAATTTCATTCTTGACCCATTCATTGTTTAATAGCATGCTATTCAATCTCCATGATTTTGAGTTTTTGGGTTTTTCCCCTTGGGGTTGGTTTCTAGTTTCAGTCCCTTGTGGTTGGAGAAAATGCTTGGTATGATTTCAATTTTCTTGAATTTGTTGAGGCTAGTTTTGTGTCCTATTATATGGTCTATCGTTGAGAATGTTCCATGTACATTTGAAAAGAATGTGTATTTAGTTTCTTTGGGATGAAGGGCTCTATATATATCAGTTAAGTCCATTTCATCTGGAGTGTTATTCAATGCCACAATATTTTTGTTGATATTTTGTTTGGAAGATCTGTCCATTTTTGATAGTGGGGCATTAAAATCCCCTACTATAATTGTGTTGCTGTCAATATCTTTCTTGAATCCTCTAAGATTTTCTTTATGTATTTAGGTACTCCTATGTTGGATGCATATATATTTACAATATTTAAGTCTTCTTGGTGGATTCTTCCCTTGAGTATTATGAAGTGACCTTCTGGGTCTCCCTTTATGGCCCTTCTTTGAAGTCTATTTTGTGTGATATGAGTATTGCTACCCTGGCTTTTTTTCCTGTCCATTTGCTTAGAAAATTTGTTTCCAGCCCTTCACTTTGAGTCTTTGTAGGTCTTAATCATGAGGTGGGTCTCTTGTAGGCAGCATATGTGTGTGTCATGCTGTCTTATCCATTCAGCTATTCTATGTGTTTTGATTGGAACATTTAATCCATTTACATTAAAGTCATTATTGATAGATACTGATTCATTGCCATATTTGTACCTGTGTCCCCCCCCCCCTTTCCTTCCTTTCCTTAAAGCAGTCCCTTTAGCATCTCTTACAGAACTGGTTTGGTAGAGGTGTATTGTTTTTGACTTCTTATCTGGGAAGCTCCTTATTTGGCTTTCTATGTTGATTGAAAGCCTTGCTTGGTAAAGTAGTCTTGATTGCATGCCTTTGGTTCTCATTACTTGGAATATTTCTTGCCATTCTCTTCTTGCTTGGAGAGTTTTCATTGAGAAGTCATCTGCTAACCTTATTGGGGCTTCCTTGTATGTTACTTCTTTTTTCTTCCTTGCTGCCTTTAAGATTCTCTTTTTGTCTTGGAATATTGCCATTTTAATTATGATGTGTCTTGAAGTGGGCCTCTTTGAGTTCCTCTTGATTGGGACTCTCTGTGTTTCCTGGATTTGTGTGACCTTTTTCTCTCATCAAATTAGGGAAGTTTTCCATCATTACTTTTTCAAATAGGTTTCTATCCCTTGCTCTTCTTCTTCTCTGTCTGGAATCCCTACTATATGGAGATTATTACATTTCATATTGTCTTGCATTTCTCTTAATCCCTCTTCATTCTTTCTGAGCCTCTTTTCCTTTTCTTGCTCTTTCTGGGTGTTGTTTTCTATGTTGTCCTTCAACTTGCTGCTCTGATCTTCTGCTTCATTGATTTTGCTTTTGATTTATTCTACTGTGCTCTTCAGTTCAGAAATTGTATTCTTTATTTCCTCTTGGCCCTTGTTGATAGTTGCTATTTCCTTTTTCATGTTGATATAGTTTGCAGTGAGTTCATCGTAGCTTCCCTGTAATTTCTGGTAGCTCTTTGAGAGCTCATGGAGCTTCCTAACTAGCATTGCTTTGAACTCAAAATCTGATAGTTGAATTGGTTTTATTTCATTTAGCATTCTTTTGGGGGCTTCCTCATTTCCTTTCATTTGGGGATTGTTTATTTGTTTTCCCATTGTTTGTGAGGTTCTTCTTGTTATCCCCCAGCTTCTTAAATTGATTTGTTCTGGCTCCCTGGGTTTACGGTGTGATCTTCTGTGGTAGAATACTTGTGAGATTCAGTGGTTCAGTCTCTTTCAGGTATCCTGGTGTTCACAGCTTCCACTGTTTCAGCTGTTGGGATGATCCCTTTTTTGGTTCAACTCTGTTTTTTCACAGTTCCAGGTTTATTTTTATTTATTTATTTTGTTGTCTCACTTAGGATCACGGGTGTGAGCTCTGGTTCTTCCACAAAGCCCCCTCCTCTGGCCTCTTGGCTGTCTCTGGTCGTAGATCCACCTCAGGTCCCAGAGCCGCCCCCAGTCCCAGAGCTACCCCTGGTCGCAGGGCCTCCTCTGGTTGCCGGGTTGCTCCCCCATCCCAGTGGCACCCCTTGTCACAGGGCCTTCTCCGGTCGCAGGGCCACCTGCAGTCCCAGAGCTGCTCTTGGTTGCAGGGCCTCCTCCAGTCACGGGGCTGCCTCCGGTCCCAGAGCCGCCCCCAGTCGCAGGACCTCCTCTGGTAGCAGGGTTGCCTCTGAGCTATATGCAATGTGAAAGGGACTTATCTAAGTAAATGAAGAAGGTCAAAAACTATGAACTTTAAAATGACAACAAACTCACAAATATCAACAAATGAATCTAAAAAAAAGAAAATCAACAAAAACAGAAACTAAGCAAACAACTAGAACAGAAACAGATTTAGAGAAATGGACACCCCATGGAGGGTTTTCAGTGGGGGTAGGAAAGGTACAGGGAATAAAAAGCATAATTGGTAGGTATAAAATAGATGGGGAGAGGTAAAAAATGGTATAGAAAACAGAGAATTCAAAGAACTTAAAAATCCTACCCATGGACATGAACTAAGTGGGGGGATGCTGGAGGGTTGTGGGGCGCAGGGCAGAGTGGGAATAAAGGGGGAAAAACTGGGAAATCTGTAATAGTGTAATCAATAAAATATACTTAAAAATGCAGCTCAGTTGCCAGACAAAAAAATAGAATGCACAATTTTATCTAAATAAAATTTAAAAAAAGTGAAAAAATATCTACACCTATTATCTATCTAAATCTATCTATCTATCATCTATCTATCATCTCTATATTTCTAGTATATCTATCTATCTACTATCTATCAACTGTATCCACTGTCATATCTATCATCTATCTATCTATCTAGAATCTACCTACCTACCTACCTACTTATTTTTATGCAAGACATAGATCCATATGTAAGAGGGAGAAAATACAGCAATCTATGCAGATAGATTATGGAGTGAAGAACTTTTTTTTGATAGAAATCACTTTTCACTCACATTTTGGTTAATGGATCATCTTTATTTGAGGGGATAATGCAGATCCAACTACATTTTGATCTTGGACTAGAATCATTTTTGATCTTGGGTCATTCTATGCCATAGTTTCAGTTTGCTCATTTTAAAACTGGAGTTAGTTCTTTCTTTTTACAAATGATTATTGACTATATTTATGTGCCAGGCCCTGTTTTAGATGCTTGGGATACACCACTAAATAAAGCAACTTAAGTCCTTATTCTCTTGGAAATTACATACCTGCATATGGAGATAGATCATGAGTCACAAATGTAATAAACTATCAATTAAATACTATGCTGAAGTAGAGCAAGGTAAGGAATGTGAGGAAACCTGGTGGATGAAGTGCAATGATAAATACTAGAGTATTTAAATATTAAAAATAGAGTGATTAGAATTGGTCTCATTAAGAAGGTGAGATTTCAGCAAATGAATTGTAAGAGGGTAGTGAGTTATCCATGTGACTATCTAGGTAAGTGGGAGGAAACCAGATAGCACTGTGATGGGATCATATTCACAAAACAATGAGAAGGCCATTGCAGCTGGAGTGGGGTGAATATGGAGGAGGAATTAAGACTGAGGTTAGACAGATCCTGGGGAATTTGATCAAAGAGGGACCTGTAGGCCAAAATTAGGAATTTGTTCTTTACACTGAACAAAAGCAGGGGCCATTGGAAGGCTCTGTGAAGATGCAGTGCATACTATGACATGTGATTTAAGTGGATCCCTCTAAGTGATGTATTGTCAGAAAATTCTAGGAGGGCATATGTGACATCAGGGAGACCAGTACAAAGACCATTACAGTAATTCAGACAAGAAATGAGAGGTAGTTTGGATCAAGTATTAACAGTGCCTACCTCACAGGGTTGTTTTAAGGATTAAATGAGATAATGTATGAATAAACCTAGAAGGCTGCCTTGTATAATATAAGCATGCAGTGAATGCCAACTATTATTATCTAAATGTGACCTCATGTCAAGATTCAGCCACATGGAGACCCAGAATTTATTCAGGTTTTAACTCCTTCTTTTTAATTTTGGATAAATTTCCCAGGTGATTCTACTCTGCATTTCAAAGTAATACTAATAGTTCAGTGGATTTGTATAAATTATGCTCAGCTATATATCCATGCAAATTCTCCAGAGAGGGTTATATAATATTCTTGAAATAATAGGATGTCCCAATTATTGTAGTATGTTAGCAATATAAAAATGTATTCAATATTTCTTTAGTTCATTAAAGCTAACACTATACATCTATTCTTTCCTAAGACACTCCTGTTTCCAGAGAAGCATAAAAAATGCAAATAATGTACAAAGCCATTTTGTCTACCCCATAACCTTCTTATTCAGCTCTGTTACAGCCAAAGATGCCTTACTCTGGTATGTAGGAAGATTGTGATTGCCTTTGGGAAGTTGTTGGTCCTTTAGCTTCTTAAAGTTAGACACTTCGAAATCCACGTCTCTCACATATTCCATCTGTCCAAAGTTTTAAAACCATTGGAATCATAGGGTGAACACAAATTTCTTTGTACAATAGCATCTTCCTCTTCCTTCAAAAAACAAAAAGAGATATTTCCAGAGAGACTGCAAGTACTTCTTACAATTTCCAAGTGATTGCTATCAACAGCCATGGACTATAAAAAGAAGTCTTGTTTTTATTTGAGGGCAGTAAACAGAGAAAGCAGAGAATATAAAAAGAGAGTGGCATTTCAGTTTCAGGACTTTTGGGTCAATTGTCCAAGTTGTCTGGGGTCTTGTCAACTTGTACCCAATTAAACATCTTTAATCAAAAGATTATGGCATCATACTCTTCAAATTCCAGAAAAAATTTCGCCAGCTATTTTCTTTTTCTCCTGAAATGTGTAGAATACTAAAGATGAAATGAGATAATCTATTGAAGGGCTTACAAGCACTTGATAATTTGTATTCATTAAGTGTTAACTAGTTAGCACTATTAGTTAGTTATAACTAACTAGTTAATTTTTACTTTAGCCAAAATTGGAAATTTGTAATGGAGATGCCTCAAATTTCACATCTTTCATTTGACCCCCATTTCCCATGTTGCATTTTTTTCCTATTTAAAATGTTCTATTTTCATCTATCACTGAACTCATGGTACCCCATTGCCAAGCTTGAGTTAGCTCTGTCCAAAGTTCTGGCCTCCAGGTCCTTATATTTCAGAAATGGGGCTAATGTTGGGTGATACTTTCCAAGTAGATATTTCCTTGGATTTCCTGAAAGACAATTTTCTCTGTCACTTACTTCTTCTTTCAACTCTGTTTCTCTTCACTTTTGAATTTCTCAGGCCTTGGGAAACCTTCCTTGCTAAGATGTGAGCGCAAACACTCCCTATGGCCATTGTTTTTCCTGCTGCAGTGAGATCTTTCTTTATTTCTCTGATGTCCCGTTTCAATATCCTTCTGGCATTCTTTCATGTGGATCCTGCTAGGATTTCAAAACTAAGAGCTGCCTCACAGATTGGCCCAGACTTCCTCTTCCACATGCAGGGCCGAGGCTCTTCGCTGGAGCCCATTAGGATCAGCTTCATCTGCCTTTCCTTTTATTTTTCTTTCCTACTGTTTTGGTTCTAACTAGAAAATAAAACCTTGTTTCTTTAAATCTATCCTATTCATTAGAAGTTCTACTTTCAAAGTCCAAACCAAACTTGCCTTTTTATCTGTTTCATCCCTTGGGGTTGAGATGACTCTGCGGTAACTTTAACAAAAATCACAACCACAATAGCAGGGTGCCATCTGTTGCTTGTCATAAGCCAAGCAGTGAGTTAAACACTTTGGGTAACATTGGCCCTACTTTACAAATGTAGGGATGGAGGCTTCATCAATAGAACAACATATTCTCTCTATCATAGTATCTCTCACTCCTGTTTGTTGGTGTATTTGTAAAATCTTTCACCCTATGTGCTTTAGTTTACCCTCTAGGTCATCCAACCCCATCATCCTGAATAAGGCTTAGTAGTGAGTTAGGTTTTCAGATGAGAATAAAATAAAAAAATAAAAGAAAAAAGAAGAAGAACCTGAGGTAAGGATTTTCATGGTGTACTTCAAATCTCTGGCTCCAATTCATAACTCTGGTTGGATTAAAGTGATCCTCAACTTACCTTAGAAAGGAATATACTTATCACTGTATAAGAAGTAAATGAGATCTTCTACCAGTTGGGATCAAGGCTCTTTCTTCCAGGGACCTTGTATAGGACACAGTTTTGAAACGGAATCTAACCTTTTCATCTGCTGAACTACACTAGATGTTAGCATGAGAGGAATCTTGGCAGAGATCCAGAACTGCCAGTTCTAGTCTCTTATCTCCTAGGGATGATGACATCCTTCCTAATTCCCTAAGGGGCACAGTCTATATATAGTTCATGCAGCTCAAGTGCTGGACACTTGGTGTTAGAAGTATATTATGATAGAATTCAACTAAGATGCTGGGTGTCTGGCTCTCATTCTTACAATGCTGTTGCCTCTTCTTAAGATTCCTGAGAGGTTATCACACAAAGAACAGTGTCAACAGCAAATAAGACATCTCTTTATACTTAGGGGACCTAATGGAAGGATCTCAGGAAGAGCTGGAATAATAGAGAATGTAGCTCATTCTAAAGAACTATGAGAGTTTCTATTGCCTCCTAAAGTCAAATCCAATGTGATCACCAGCTGGCCCCAAGCTTGAAATGAGGGCACTATTGCATGCATGCAGAAAGGTGAGGAGAGAGCCCACAACACGGAGACAGGAGGCAGGAGAGAAGAGGGATGAACATCACTGGCTGTCGGACTTAGGAGTTCTTGAGAACTGTCTTGGGAGAGTATTAAAAATACACACATCAGAGGGAGAGAGAGTTTAGAATTACAGAGTTAGAATCAGGTGGTTCTGATCCTGTGAAGTCTGAGAAAAATTAAAGTTTGAAACCTCTGTGGTGTGGCTTCCTAGAGTACAGTCTACTCTGGATCCTGGGATTTGACTCAATCCAGTTGGTCAGCCCTCCACATGGTATGAGGTAGAAGGTGGGGAGGAGACACAGTGTCCTCCCCATCTTCTCCATGTGTGAGCTTTAAGGACTCTTAGTTTGGAGGAGACTTAGCAGCCTGCCCTGGCCTCTTTTCCTGGCTTGACCTAGTTTTTATTTGAATTGGTGAGGGGTGTTCCCCCCAAAATTCCAGATTTATGAAAAGCCAATTCCAATAAGAACAAGAGAGACCCTCTGGAGGCAAAAAAGTGGCATTGTTTCCAGTGAACCTCTGAAAGGAAGAACTTTTAACTTATTTTGATCCTATCCTTAAAAGGTCCACCCCATATTCCCATGGGCCTGTAGTGTCTTTGGTCCATTTTCCAAGCTAAAGTGATTGGTTAGTGTCTTTCTTTGTGCTCATTAAGTTTCAGAAAGGCTATCTTCTCTGCTGTGCCATTTCCAAGGCTTAACACAGGACCAGGCGCATTGTAGGTTGTTTGAGCACTGGTTGAATGAATGCGTGAAAGAAAGAATGGATGCACTGGAACAGGTTTTCTCAGTCTCGCCAATAATGCCAACTCTGAAACCAGATCGCTGCGGCCTTTGTCAAGTCACTAACATCTCAGCTCTTATGTTGCTCATCTGGAAGGGGAAATAATAACAGTACTGGCTTCAGAAGGCTGTTCTGAAGATTATTAATTATTACATGTTTAGTGCTTAGGACAGTGTCTATTAGTAACCATATTCATTATCATTAACTTTATAAACTACAAAATGTTATCAATTTTTAATTTGCTGAATAGGCCATTAAAATATGAAATGTAACATTTATTTTCATTAGTTCATATAGAACAGATATCTTCACATAAAAGTTGAGGAGGACATGCTCTCAGAGTAATCATCATTCCTTTAAGTTTTTAATAAATCTAACTTTATAAAATTTTTCTGCACTGTCTTTGTTTAAAAAATTATCAAAAACTAATGGAAACATTTTCCAATGGGCTATGTATTTTTTCTCTCTCTCAGAACCACTGAGTTGGGGGCCTGTGGACAGGACCCTGTCTTGACTCAACTAAGAGTGTTCTTTGTCTCTTATTTGACACCTTGGCCACATATACCTACTCTTGAGATGTTGTTCAGAAAGAATTTTCTAGAACTCCTTTGATTCCTAGCACTGGGATAGGTACTAAGGAGGATCTCTGGGTCAGCTGGTGGCTTGACTGGGACTGGATGAAGAGCATTATCTCATTTTCATGTCTAGAGATTGTCTCCACATGACCTGGGGTGCTATGTGCATGTCTCATCATCTAGCAGGCTAGTCTAGACTCATTCACATTATGATCACTGGGTTCTCAAATGCAGAAAGAGAGGACAATTCCCATTGCACAAGCACTTTTCTGGTTTATGGCACATCATCTTTGTGATGGTCATATTGGCCAAAGCATGTCACGGGACCACACTCCAAGTCAGTGTGGGAGGGGACAATCATGCCCCTAGCACAAGGGGGCATGAACAGATTGTAACACTCTACCATGCTAGTAAAAGCAAGATGCTATTTTAAGAAAAGCAGAGCCATTTTTCCCAGGTTAAAACAACTTACTCATGGCAGAATTTGGGCTAACTCCAAATCCAGTGATTTTTCTAGTAAGCATAAAGTTTAAGACTATGGCCTCTGGGTCTGGACTTCCTGAGTTTGGAGCCCAGCTCCACCACTTCCTAGATAGGTGTCCTTGAGAAAGTCTCACTTTACTTTTCCATTCTTCAATCCCCTTTTCTGTATTGTGATGATCTGAGACCATTGGGATGTCAGGCACATTAACTGAGTTAATGGACTCATGGTGCTGAAACCAGCACCTGGCACTTAATAGTACGCAAAAGTCATAACTAATATTATTGCAACCAACATTCCAGTGCCATTTCCTGCTAACCCCAGCTCAGCTCTGTCCTACCATGAAACATGCATAAGTGTGTTTAATACCACAGTTCTGCTGGCAGCAGTTTCAGAGGCTGCCTTCTTTACTCCCTGCAGAAGCCCTTGGAGCTGACAGATTGGCAAGCCCTTCTGTAACTGAAGAGCATTACCCACATGTGAGGTGCTATTGTTTTTTACTATTAGAGCTCATACTTTTGGGATTCCTTTCAGATGTAGATTGTAGTTAAACTAGAAAATAACTGTCACTGCTGGACATATCTGGCCAGAAGGGTATGCCCAGGGTCTCCCCGGGAAGGTTCCTTGTCATCTCCATTGCCCGGCAGGCCCTGGAGCAAACAGAAGGCTGGCGGAGGCTCAGCAGCTGTCTGCAGAGAAGCCCTGTCTCTGCAGTGTTGCCTTGGAAAAAGGATGAAACAGATCTAACTGCAGGTAATTAATTCTCCTGGTGTTTTGGGATATGTGCATCTGCTTCAGTGGCTACATTTGTTAATATCAAATGATGGGGATTTCTTTCAGAACAATTGTATCAAAAATTTAAAAAAAGAAAAGGAACATTTTTGAATGACTAAGCAGGCCACCCTAAATCTCTGGCCTGTTTGGTATGTAAAACCTTCTACCCAGCATGCATTTTTTATGAAAGGATTTAAACCCCACCACCCTTAATCATTGTGCACAAGGTAGAGCTTCCCAGGAAACTGGAATGGAACAGCCACCCTCTGGGAGCAGTCCTGAAGAACACAGAGCCAAGGTGCTGGGGACCAGCAAGGCTCCAGGAGGGTTAGTTGAGCCCAGGAAGAGCCAGTGAGGTATTGACCTGATGTGGACTCTGGCCCATTGGGTCCGTGTGTTGTGGCTGCAATGAACAAATTCACATGCACTAGAGAAGTCTTGTGGAGAAAAAGGTATGGCATGGCCACTCTCCGAGTGAGAGAGGGCCCTGACCCCTTCCTTGACAGGCTTTTATTGCTTTTCTGGGTATATTACATAGAGGATGGTCCTCATTTACTACGCACAGGTTCACTTTAGGTGGTTACTTTTCACAGATAACAAAGGAGAGGAATTTGCTAATTACTACAAATAGAAAGGATACTTGCAAATGCAAAGGAAAAAGTGGTTGAACTGATTACAGTTCATCCTTGGGAGGTTTAGCACATATTTTAGGAAGTTACTTTAAAGATATGCAGTAAACATTTGCTGCCTCAATTCAGGGTGAGGGAGTTTTAGCAAAAAGCAAGCCTCAAAGCAGCCTAGGTACAATGCAGGCCTGATTCCCCATGGGAAAACTGATCCGTGGGCTTGGGTCCTGTGTTGACTCACTTCTCAATAATTTTCCAAGTCAGGGACTGGACTACATTCACCATGCCATGTGGAACGGTTCCCTACACTGACCAGTGTTAGCTCCTGACTAGGAATCAAGGAATAAGAGACACTCCCCCTCATCCAGGATGCTAAGCCAGCTGCCATACCCATGGCTGCTGAGCAGTCAGGTTCCCACAACTGTCACTCTAGTCTCAGCCAGCAGTTACTGCAGTCAAGGTGATGTTCTAACAAACAAATCCAAATGTGTATAGTGGTTCAGATATCACTGATGGGTGGGCACTTCTCCTTCAAGTGGCTCTTCAAGGTTCCGGTCTTCTAAAAGCTGTGGCCTGACCACTTCAGAAAGTGGCTTGAAGTTCACATATACTCAGAGGGTAATGCAAGGAGTGCTTATGGGTCAGGCCTGTCTGGGGTTACATTATTTACACTCACATTTCATTGGTTAAAACTCAGTCACCTGGCCACACCTAATTGCCAGAGAGTCTGCAAATATTGCATCACTGTATTCTCTGCATAGCCAATCTCTGCCACTTCTTAATTGCATTATTTGCACTTTTAAATTATCACCTGAGGATATGTTTATTGATTTTATAGAGAGAAGAAGGGGAGTGGGGGAGAGAAGGAGAGAGAGAGAGAGAGAATGGGAGAGAGAGAATGGGAGAGAGAAACATCAGTGTGAGAGGGAAACATCAACTAGTACACACCTTGACCAAGGATCAAACCCACAACCTTTGGTGTATGGGATGATGCTCCAACAAACTGAGCCACTTGGCCAGGGTACATTATTTTCATTTTTCCCCCAGAAGAAATGCACCGAAGATATAATGGTCAGTTCAGTTCTTGAATTCAAGGATTTCTCATTGTGATAAGAATAGAACCCAAACCCTTCTCATGCCCTACAAAGCTCTGCAAAATTGATCTCATCTTGTACCCTCTCCCTCTCAATCCAGGAGCCACTGTGTCTCTATACAGGTCATGAGACAACACAGGATGGTGAGAACACCATCCTGTCTGATAGAATTAAAAAAAATTAATACATTTTATTATTTTTCAGCTTTATTGATGTATAATTGACAAGAATCAATACACTCAAGGAGTATAATATGATAATTTGATACACATATACATTGTGAAATGATCACCACAATCAAGCAAATTAACATATCCATGAGCTCACATAGTTACTGTGTGTGTGGTAACACTTAAGGTAACACTCTTAGCAAATATCAAGTTTAAAATATATTGTTCTTAACTATAGTCACCACATTGTACATTAGATCTCCAGAACTAATTCATCTTATAACTGAAAGTTTGTATCCTTTGACCAACATATTTCCTCTCCCCACTCTCCCCAGCCCTCACAACTTTTGCTTCTATGAGCTTGACTTTTTTAGATCCCAAATATGAGCTTTTACAGTATTTGACTTTCTGCGTCTAGCTTATGTCACTAAGCATAATGTCCTCTGGGTTTATCCATGTTGTTGCAAATGCAGAAATTTCTTCTTTTTTATGGCTGAATAATATTGCATTATATATGTATCTCACATTTTGTTTATCCATTCATCCTTTGATGGACCTTTAGGTTGTTCAATGTCTTTACTATTATATATAATACTGCAATGAATATGAGGTGTAGACATAACTTTGAGATACTTATTTTACTTTCTTTGGATTAATACCCAGAGGTGGGATTGTTGGATCATATGGTAGTTTTATTTTAATTTTTGAGACACTTTTGTATTGTTTTCCATGGTGTCTGCTCCAATTTACATTCCCACCAGCAGTGCACATTTCCTCCATGTACTCACCAACACTTGTAATCTTTGGTCTTTTATTTGAGGTTTCTTTCCCACAGAACACCCTTGTCGGCGGCGGGGGGGGGGTTTCTTCTCCTTATACTACTTGTAGTCAAAACATCATTTTCTAAGAGTCACTCTCCTGGCCACCTTCAGTAGCCAGGCCCTCCCCTCATTACTCTCTCTTGTATCACTTTCTATCTTCTCTATGGAGCTATCACACTCAGGAATGATCTGGCCGTTAATGTGTTTAGTTGTATATTATCTGTATTCTCTACTAGATAGGAGCTAAATGAGTATTTTTGGTTTTGTGAACTACTCAATGTCATTACAATTTCCTCTTTTCTGGTGTCATAGTGGAAGAGCAGCCACAGACAATGTACAAATAAATGTGCATGGCTATTTCCAATAAACCTTTATTTTCAAAAACAGATAATGGCACAGACTTGAATTTGCTGATCCTTGCACTGGAACCATAAAGTCCAAGAAGAGAGTGACCTTTTCTGCTTCATTCATTGCTGCATCCTCAGCTCTTAGTGTAGTGATGGCACATAGTAGGAACTCATCCAACCCCATGTCCAGAGACTTTGACTTGGCTGTAAGTTCATTATTGAGGGGGATGTGGGCTATGGAGAGACTTGTGCCTCCCAAACTTGGATATATTTGGTGTGTCTCATACCAAATTCCCATTCCCCTTCTCCCATGCCTTTCTCAACTAAAGAACCTGGTAAGCAGAAATCTTGATCTTCTTAGTCAGTCTCCACTTTGGGATGGCCACATAAACAGTCCTGGTTAAGGGAACTTAAATGAAATCCTATTGATCTGGGCTTCTGAAAAAGCATAGGCTTTCTTGAAGAAAAGGAACAGACTTGGTCTTTTGTCCTTTCCTACTGTGATGTACCCATGAGGCCAAGAGGTACAGCAGCCATTTTGTGAGCATACAGTGAGAGACTGTGCCATAGATGGCAGGGCAGCACAATCTAAGAGCTGGGCTCCAATGTTATTGAGAATCTGCACCTACTGTTCAGAGCTCACCAGGCTTCTTGCTTTGTAAGGCAATTCAAGCCTTTACTTGTTTAAGTCACTGAGAATTGTGTTTTCTTTTGCTAGGAGCTCAACATATCCTCTCTGATACACTTGATAACTGTTATGCCAATGGCCCCATTCCCCTGCCCTATTGTCCTTCCTGGCAATCTCAAAAACTCTTTTTCTCTAATTACCTCTGTCCTTTTTCTCATTGTTCTCTTCTTTCTCATCACTGCCAGTTCAGATACCCAGCAGAATATGGGATGAAGTAACTAGAAAAATTCTTGGTCTTTGGAGACATAGCCCTGCTGGGGGCACCGTGCAGATTTGGGGACATGGATATCAATGCCCACCACCTTTTTGCTCCCCCCCTTTTTTTTTACCAGACTTTGAGAGTTTTGGCTCTGGGTCTTCTTGTTCTGGGCTGATTTATCTAGTATCCTCTGCAATCACCTTCTAAAATGTGATCCCTTTAGGACCCCACCCTTACCTGTAGGCTGCATATGCACTTCTCTGACCAGGTCAAGACCTGCTTTATAAGAGAGAGGTGAGGGCATGTGATTATTAGAAGAGAGACTTCAAAATAGGTCACATTGGCATCTCTATTAGAACATTTCCTCAATAAAATAGCAAGCTAATACAAGGATCTGAGATTTTATTAAGTCATTTATTAATTCATTAGTTCAACAGACATTTATTGAACACTTATGTGTGTGCCTCCACTCTGGACTTGATGCTGGGGATATAAACAGACAAAAGTTATTTCCAGTGTAGAGAGGCTCACACTTGAGAGCAGGTGACAGATACATTAACATATTCTTCTAATAGTGTGGGGCAAGTGCTATAAGAGTGATCTCCAAAAGAAGCCAGGAAGAAAGGGGGACACTGGTTAACTCTGCCTGGCAGTTTGGGGATGGACATATGGTTCCATTTCACCTGGATTGAAGTACAAAACCATTTTAAACAAGTGTGGATACATGGAGTCATTCCAGGGAGAAGAAATGGCATACACTGAAGTTCACAGATGTGAGTGAAGACCAAGTAGGGGATCTTTGAGGAGGTTGGTGGGACATAGTATGGGCTCTGGGAGGTGCTGGTAACAACACTGATGTTGGTTGAAGCTGAAGAAGAAAGCAGGACCAGCCCAGACTGGAGAGCTTGGACCACAGACCCAGATGCATTCTCAGCAAATAGATCTGGAAGCAGAGATTACATGGAGGGAGGGCTCCCTCTCTCCACTCACCATATTAGTTTAAGTATTAACAAAACACCAGGAAAATGAGTCTCTGGAGATAATTAAGTTTGTGCTTATTGTAGTCTGAGCCTTGACAATGTAATCACTGACTTTCAATTCACAAATTCTATTTGTTCTTTCTTTTTCTCTAAGACAATATATGATTTCTACTTATTCTCAGTAGCATAAACAAATTATTTCCCCTCCTATTGGCCTTTCACAGACATGAGGGTGTTTATGTATGGTACAAGGATTGATTGTGCTTGAGAAATTGCATCGTGCATTGGAACTGTCTCACACACACATGCACATACATGCACACACACACCCTGTAGGGGTTGCCAACACTTGAAACTCCTTGCGAACTGGCACTTTAGGTGCAACTCTGGTAGACATATACCGAGTAGGGTGACTTCCCAAGACCATGTGAGAAGCCAGGCCCTTACTCAAACCTGAGAGCTCCCTTCTTTTTTTGCCTCTTCATCACTGTCTGTCCCTCCCTTACTTTATGATGTTGGCTGACCTTGTCCATGAAGCTCACTCACAATTTGGGATTTGCTGGATCAGGATGGCTTCATTTATTGGAGGAACTTATTAGAATGGCTTTAAAGGGCCTTGTAGTTTCAGGTGGCTAGGATTCTAAGTTACCAAAATTGTGATTCTAGAATTCCAAGTCTCACTAGACTCTGAGATGCTGGGCTTTGAAGACTCTAGAAGCAAACCATATCAGAAGTGGGATTGAGCCACTGGAGGGAAAGAATTTGGCCTCTTCATTCTCTATCATCACAGAGACAGAACCATTCCAGTGCTGGGCATCCACAGGAGCGGATGTACTTTGAAGTTGCTAGAGGGAAGTGAAAATACTGTTGACTAGCAATGCTCATTCTTTAGCAGCAGAGGGTCACTAAAGCTCCAATACTAAACCAGGCTTCTTTCTGGCAATCTGAATGACTTCAAGCCATTTGGGAGTGGAGAAGAATATTAATTATTCTCAGCTGTTACCACCTGTAGTTGCCATGATTCTTTTTTCTTTAACCTAGTACCCTTAAGAGAAGATGCCAAGAATTTCTGGAAATCTATTCTGTAGCATTCACTGTAATTTGTGGGTATTTGAAAGCATAGAATATTGAACCAGGAGTGCTTTCTGCAACGGTTTGTGATGCAGTCATGGAAAGGATGCTGCTGAAGGAGAATTAAAATCCCAGAGTCTGTCTGTCAGTGTGTAGCCTTAGCTAAGTCACCCCTCTTCCCTGGGCTTCAATATTCCATTTATAGATTGAAGGTGGTGAACTGGATGGTGGATCTTGGTGGCCAACATAAATTCCAACAGGGGGCACAGAGATAACAGAGCAATGAAACAGGCTGGTGGTATATACATGTATTGTGTGAGTTGGCCAAATTAGGGGATAATGGCACATTGCAGAATATGATAGGCCCTGTCTCAGCCCATTGTTTCCATGCAGAAATGCAGGCCCAGAGTTTGGACAGCTTCTGTTTGTTCCAAGAGAAGCCAGTAATCTAGATTGTATTAGAGACCTCCAAATTTGTAAATGTTGGCCTAACACTTTTTGAAACATTGAGAAAACCAAATGATCTCATCCAATGGCCAACTATCAAACATGGGCCACTAGTTTCTGTCCCCTTGATTGCCGGTGTGCCTTCCAATCTAGTTGTCTGTGGCCATGGATACTTTGCCAGGGATAGAGTTCCTACTATAAACTTTGGATACCCTTTAGTGGTGGTTTAAAAAAGAAGCCAGAGGGTATTGTGCTAAGTGAAATAAATCAGACAAAGAAAGACAAATACCATATAATTTCACTTATATATGTAATATAAAAAAACAAAATAAATGAAAAAACAAAACAAAACTGACTCATTGATACAAAGGACATTTTGATGGTTGCCACATTGGGAGGGAGTGAAGGACTTAGCAAAAAAGGTGACGGGATCAAGAAGTACAAATTGGCAGTTACAAAGTTGTCACAGGATGTAAAGTACAGCATAGGGAGTATAGTCAATAATATTGTAATAATTGTGTACAGTTCCAGATAGGTACTGGAATTATTGGGTGATCAGTTTGTAAGTTAAATAAATGTCTAATCACTATGCTGCACACATGAAATTAATATTATATTGTATGTCAACTGTAATTGAAAAATAAAAAAATGTTAAAAAACAAGTTCTGTTATTTATCTGAGCAATTTGGGCAAGTTACTTCTCTCTTTGTATAATTGTAAACAATGCAATCTGTCTCATCAGGCTGCTGTGAAGATGATAGGAAATGATGTATCTAAAGTACTCTGCCCAGGTACAGCCATGAGTTATTCTTCTGTTCCTTCTTCAATCCTTTCTTTTTGCATTTTATTTACTCATTTAGTCACTCAATAAATAATAATTAGGCATCTACTATAGGTCAGGCAATGTGCTAGGTGCTGGACATATAGTAGTGAACAAGCTAAGTGGGCTATCTGAACGCTTGGAAAGATTAATCATAATGGAAGTAGTTGTTACTAAATGCTAGCTATGTTCCAAGGGCTATGTTCTGTGCTTTATCAGCATTAATCCATTAATGCTTGTACAATAATAACCCTATAAGGTATACACTGTTATTCCTACTTTTCAAATTAGAAAAAAATGAGAACAAAAATGAGATAAATTACTTGCTTCAGCTAATGATGATAGAACTGGGTCTTGAACTGAGTTCTGCCTGACTGAGCACTTAATATCCATAACTTCAGGCCCTGGGACCAGGCAATAAACTAATGATACAGAGTACAATGTAACAGAAGGGGAGAGAGAAGAATTAAAGTGTGGGAGCATAGAGGAGAGGCACCTATTCCAGTTGGGAAGTGTGTGTGTGTGTGTGTGTGTGTGTGTGTGTGTGTGTGTGTGTGTGTGTGTGTGTGATGGGGGTGGTGGTGGTCAAGGCAAGTGTTCCAGAAGAGATTCACTTTTTGGAGGTCAGAAAGCACTGGGGCCACTGGTGAGAGGGAGTATAGCTGAGGGGTAACACCTTTCAGCACCTCTTCTGGGCTTCCCCACTTTGCATCTCTTGCGGGAAGGGTTTCGATTTTTCAAAAATCGTGAATAATCTATTGAAAAGGGATCATTTGAAAGGACCCGAGAAAGGGCATTCCTAATGTGGATTCAGAAGAGAGTTACCCTTCTGAGAAAGTGGTGATCTTCCACCACTTTGCTTGTTCCTCTTGAACAATTTGCCTTTGGGACTAGTGGCTCCGTCCTAACAGCTCTGGGCTAAGTGACTGGGCAAGGCAGGGTGCCTAGTGGTTATACATTGGGACTCTGGCATCGGACTGCTGGGATCCTATGAAGACTTAATTTTTCTGGTCCCAGTTTTTCAGTCTGCCAAATGAACGTGGCAATGGTTGGGCTCATCTCCTTGAGTAACTGGGATGATTAAATGATGTAATGATGGGGAAGGCTGATCAAAGAACCTCACAACGGATGCTCAGCTGCTATTTGTTCATTAAGGAATGTGGCACAGCCCAAATCAAACCCATCTCCTCTCATTCAGCAAGTGGTCTGGCAGGCTGCACACACAGAGGCAGTGATGATCTTATTTAATCCCCATGATAGCCTGGTGAGATAAGAATTTCTAAACTTTTTTCACAGATGAACTCTCAGCATCCTTTCAGAGGTGTCCAAACTTTTGGCATCTCTGGGCTACTCTGGAAGAAGAAGAGTTTTCTTGGGCCACACGTTAAATACACAAACACTAATGAAAACTGATGAGCACAAAAAGATTTTAAGTAAATTTATGAGTCTGTGTTGGGTCACATTAATAGCCATCCTGGGCTGCGGGTTGGACACCCCTGCAAGATATCAAGCCCTGTTCTTGGAAGGGGAGACAAGTATGACAGAACACCCATCCCCACCTTTACAATTTCTTCTGCCTCGTGTGCTTCTCTTGCAGGTATTCTCAGGATATACTATTAATTCTTTCAGATTTCTGCTCAAAAGTCACCTGCTTTGAGAAGCTATTCCTGACTTCTTTGTGTAATATAGACCCTTTATCCTGATTTATTTTTCTTCATAGCATTTCATAAAAACTGACATTCCTGTAAGTGGAATCAACAAAACAAATCAGCAAGCAAAATACAACCAGAGACATTGATATAAAGAACAAACTGACAGTAACCAGAGGGTAGGAGGAAGGGTGATATCAGGGGAAAGAGGGAAGGGTCATCAAATGTATAAAGGACCCATGGACAAAGCCAAAGGGGAGGAGTGAGGGTGGGGAAAAGTGGTAGTGGGAAAATGGAGACAACTGTAATTCAATAACAGTAAAAAAGGCTGACATTCCTTCTTCCACCCTCCCTTTTTCCCTCCCTCCTTCCCTTCCTTTCATCCTTCCTCCATTATTCCCTCCTTTCCTCTCTCCCCTTCCCCTCTTCCTGCTCCTCCTTCCTATCTCTCTTCTCTTATTTGATTTCACCTGTAAAGCTGAAGCTCAGTGAAGGCCAGAAACTTTGCCTTACTTATCCAGTTATAGCCCCAGTTCTTAAGACTCCACAAATTATTACTTAATAAACAAATTAATGGATGGATGGGTGAGTAGATGAAAAATAGATTAATAGACAGTTGGGAGGATAGATGGATGATTAAATGGGAAGATGAATGAGAGAATAAATGGATATATGGATAGATGAGGTGGCTGGGTGAGTAGGTAGATGTTTTAATTATTATTTTTACTCTATTTTAAATTTTACATTTTAATGAACTTATTGTGGTGACATTGATTAATAAAATTATGTAGGTTTCAAATGTACAAGTCTATAAGATATCATCCATATATTGTATTGTGTGTTCACCAGTGAAAGTCAAGTCTTTTCCCATGATCATTTATTCCCTCCTTGACCTTCTTCTACCTCCCCCAACCCCCCTTCCCTCTTGTAATCACCATACTTGTTGTCTGTGTCTATGACTACTTTTTTTGCTTAGTCCTTTAATCATTTTCACTCAGCCCCCAACCACCCTCCCCTCTGACAACTGCCAGTCTGTTCTCTTTATTTATGAGTCTATTTGTTTTGTGTGTTTGTTGATTTTGTTCATTTGTTAATTTTGTTCATTAGATTCCACATATAGTGAAATAATATGGTATTTGTCTTTTTCTGACTGGCTTATTTCACCTAGCATAATACTCTCCAGGTTCCCCTATGCTGTTGCAAAAGGTAAGGTTTCCTTGTTTTGTTTTTGCAACTGGGTAGTATTCCATTGTGTAATTGTACCACAGATTTTTTATCCATTTGTCTACTCATGGGCATTTGGGCTGTTTCCAAATTTTGGCTATTGTAAATAACACTGCAATGAATGTAGGTGTACGTATATTCTTTTGAATTAGTGTTTTGGGTTTCTTCAGATATATTCACAGAAGTGGAACTGCTGGGTAATAAGAAAGTTCCATTTTTAATATTTTGGGGAAACTCCATACTGTTTTTCACAGTGGCTGTGCCAGTCTGCATTCCTACTAACAGTGCACAAGAGTTCTCTTTCTCCACATCCTTGCCAACACCTGCTTTTTTGATTTATTGATGATAGCCATTCTGATAGGTGTGAGGTCATAGGTGTGGTTTTAATTTGCCTTTCTATGATTAGTGATGTTGAGCAATTTTTTCATGTGTATGGCTTATCTATATGTCCTCCTTGGAGAGGTGTCTACTCATGTCCTTTGCCCATTTTTTTAAAGTTGGATTGCTTTTTTTTTTTGGTATTGAGTTGTATAAGTTCTTTTTTTAAAAAATTACTTTATTATTGTTCAATTACAGTTGCCTGCATTTTCTCCCCACCACTCCCCCCCTACCCCAGCCAAACCCACCTCCCTCCCTTGCTTCCACCCTCCTCCTTGGTTTTGTTCCTGCATCCTTTATAGTAGTTCCTGAAAACCCTTCTCTCCTCTGTCCCCTCCCCACTCCCTTCTGGCTATTATTAGATTGTTCTTAATTTCAATGTCTCTGGTTATATTTTGTTTGTATTTTTCTTTTGTTGATTATTTCCAGTTAAAGGTGAGATCATATGGCATTTGTCCCTTTGAAACAGCATGGATGGAACTGGAGAGCATTATGCTAAGTGAAATGAGCCAGGCAGTAAGGGACAAATACCATATGATCTCAGCTTTAACTAAGTTGTATAAGCTCTTTATAAATCTTGCAGATTAACCCCTTTTCAGGTGTATTATTGGTAAATATGTTCTTCAATTCAGTGGACTGTCTTTTCACTTTGTTGATGGTTTCCTTTGCTGTCAAAAACTTTTTAGTTTGATGTAGTCCCATTTGTTTATATTTTCTTTTTTTTCCTTTGCCTGAGGAAATATATTAAAAAATATTGCTATGAGATTTTACTGCCTATATTTTCTTCTAGGATTTGTTTTTATGGATTTGAGTCTAATATTTAAGTTTTTAATCCATTTTGAGTTTACTCTTGTGCATAGTGTAAGAAGGTGGTATAGTTTAATTTTTTGTACCCATTGGTCCAATTTTCCCAATATTTTTTGAATAGACTGTCTTCACTCCATTTTATGTTCTTCCATTGTCAAATATTGATCAACCATGAAGGCCAATCATTTTTGTTCTGTTGATCTACATGTCTGTTTTTATGCCAGGACCATACTGTTTTGATTACTATGGTCTTGTAGTGTAATTTGATATCAGGCAGTGTGATTCTTACAGCTTTGTTGTTTCTCAAGATTTCTGTTGTTATTTTGAGTCTTTTGTGAGTCCATATACATTTTTGGAATATTTTTTCTGGTTCTGTAAAATACATCATTGATATCTTGATAGGAATTGCATTAAATCTATAGATTGCTTTGGGTAGTATGGACATTTTAGTGATGTTAATTCTCCCTAATCATGAACATGATGTATGGTTTCACTTATTGTATCTTCTTCAACTTTTTCTTCAGTGTTTTATAATTTTCTGAGTACAGGTCTTTTAAATCCTTGGTTAAATTCATTTCTAGGTATTTTATATATTTTTGATGAAATTGTAAATGAGATTGTTTTCTTGATTTCAATTTCTGTTAGTTCATTTTGGCATATAAAAATGCAACTGATTTCTGGATATTTATTTTATATCCTGCTACTTCATGGAATTCATTTATCAGTTCTAGCTGTTTTCTGGTGGAATATTTAGGGCTCTCTATGTACAGTATCATGTCATCTGCAAATAATGACAGTTTTAATTCTTTGTTTCCAGATTGGATACCTTTTATTTTTTCTTCTTGTCTGATTGCTGTGGCTAGGACTTCTAGTACTATGTTGAATAAGAGTGGTGAAAGTAGACATCCCAGTCTTTTTCCCAATCTTAAAGGTAACAGTTACAGTTTTTGGTCATTGAGTATAATGTCAGCTGTTGGTGAGTCATATATGACCTTTAATACATTGTGGTATGTTCCTTCTATTCCCACTTTGCTTAGAGTTTTTACCATAAACAGGTACTGGATTTTATCAAATTCTTTTTCTGCATCTATTGATATGATAATTTTTTATCTTTCATTTTGCTTATGTGGTGTATCACATTTTTTGTTTGCTTTTTTTTTGATTTGCAGATATTGTGCCATCTTTGCATCCCTGAACTAAAAGGCACTTGACCATGGTGTACAATCTTTTTAATGTATTGCTGGATTTGGTTTGCTAATATTTTGTTGAGGGTTTTAGCATCTAAGTTCATCAGGGATATTGGCCGATAATTTTCTTTTTTTGTAGTGTCTTTATCTGGTTTTGCAATTAGAATAATGCTGGCCTTGTAAAGGAGCTTAACAATCTTTTATCCTCTTAATTTTTTTTTGGAACAGTTTGAGAAGGATAGGTAATTAGTTCCTCTCTGAATGTTTGGCTTTTGTTTGTTGGTAGTTTTTTCATTACTACTTCAATTTCACTAGATGTAATCCATATATTCAGATTCTCTAATTCTTTCTGATTTAGTTTAGGAAGATTGTATGTTTCTAAGAATTTATCCATTTAGTCCAGATTGTCCAGTTTGTTGGTATAGTTGTTTGTAATATTTCTTACAGTGCTTTGGATTTCTTCAGTGTCAGTTGTTACTTCTTTTTCATTTCTGATTTTATTTATTTGGGTCCTTTTGCTCTCTTTTTTTGATGAAGCTAGTTAAAGGTTTGTCAATCTTGTTTATCTTTTCAAAGAAGAGCTCTTGGATTCATTAATCTTTTGTGTTGTGTTTTTAGATTCTATTTTTTTTTCCCTGCTCTGATCTTTAGTATCTCTTTTCTTCTACTTACTTTGGGCTTTGCTTGCTGTTGTTTTTTAAGTTTTTAAGTGCAAATTTAGATTGATCATTAGATTGATCATTTTCTTATATCTTGAGACAGGCCTGCAATACTATGCATTTCCCTCAAGGACTGCTTTCCCTGTGTCCCACAGATTTTGAGTTGTTGTGTTCTCATTTTAACTTGTTTTGATGTATTTTTAGAGTTCTTCTTTGATCTCATTGTTAACCCATTCATTGTTTAGTAGCATGTTATTTAACTTCCATGCCTTTTTGCTCTTCCATTTTCCTCTTGTGAATGATTTCTAGTTTCATAGCATTATGATCAGAGAAGATGCTTGATATGATCTAAATCTCCTTCAATTTATTGAGACTTGTTTTGTGTACAAACATGGGGTCCATTCTAGAAACCTTCCATGTGAACTTGAAAATAATGCATATTCTGCTGTTTTGAGATGAAATGCTCTGAAGATATCAATTAAATCCATTTGATATAGTGTGTGATTTAATACCACCATTTCCTTGTTGATTTTCTGTCTAGAAAATCCATTAATGTCAATGGGGTGTTAAACCCCCCTACTATGGCTCTATTTCTGTCAATCTCCCCACTTATGTTTGTCAAGATTTGCTTTGCATATTTAGGTGCTCCTAAGTTGGGTGCATAAATGTTTACCAGGGTTATATTCGCTTGTTGGATTGTCCCTTTACCATTATGTAGTGTCCTTCTTTGTCTCTTACTATAGCCTTGATTTTAAAGTCTATTTCATGAGATAATAGGTATTGCTACTCTAGCTTTCTTCCCTTTCATTTGCATGAAATATCTTTTCCCATCCCTTTACTTTTAGTGTAAGTGTATCTTTCATTCTAAGATGGGTCTCTTGAAGACAGCATAATATGGGTCTTGTTTCCCTATTCATTTGGCTACCCAATATCTTTGACTAGAGTATAGCCATTTACATTTAAAGTGATTATTGATAGATATATATTTATTGCCATTTTATTTTATTTTGTACATTTATTATTTTTATTTAATTTATTTTATTGTTATTCAATTACAGTTGTCTGCATTTTCTCCCCCCTACCTCCTCCAAACCCAGCTCCCTCCCTTGGTTCTACCCTCTCCCTTGATTTTGTCCATGTGTCCTTTATATTGTCATTTTATTTTTATTACAATGTTCCTCTGTATGTTTCTTTTCCTTCTCCTCCTCCCTCTTCCTTTCCACCTCTTTCTCCTTCTTCTTCTTCCTCATCTTCTCCTCCTCCTCCTCCTTCCAGCAAGCCCTTCAACATTTTTGTAACAGTGCTTTGATGGTAACAATCTCCTGTAGCTCTTTCTTGTCTGGAAAGCTCTGTATTAATCCTTCAATTTTATTTTATTAAAAATTATTTTTTTTGCTTTTCCATTTCTTTCAAGATATATTTTGATTTGTCATTGATTGATTGCCCAGGAGCATGTTGTTTAATCTCTGCATATTTGTTTGGGGACAGTTTTTCTTTGGTATTATTTATTATTATTATTGTATTAATCTTAACTTCCCTTTTTAAATTTTTGTTCTATTACAGTTGTCCCAATTTTTCCCCATTGCTCTCCCCTTCCACACCTGCAATCCACTATCAGAGTCAATTTCCACCCTGCTGTCCATGTCCATGGGTCATTTATACTTGTTCTTTAACTAGGTCCTTCTCCTTCTTTCCTCCCTTATCTTCTTTGCTCCTTCCCCATTGGTCCCTATCAGTTTGCTCTATGTTTCTATGTCTCTGGTTCTATTTTGCTAGTTTGTTTGTATTATTTGTTAGGTTCCTGTTACAGGTGAGGTCATATGGTATTTGTCTTTCACTGCCCGGCTTATTTCACTTAGCATAATACTCCCCAGTTCTGACCATGCTGTTGCAAAACATAGGAGTTCCTTCTTTTTTTTCTGCTGCATAGCATTCCATTGTGTAAATGTGTCCCAGTTTTTTGATCCACTCACTTACTGATGGGCACTTAGGCTGTTTCCACCACTTGGCTATTGTATATAATGCTGCTATAAACATTGGGGTGCATAGGTTTTTTGAATTGGTGTTTCAGGATTCTTAGTGTGTGACCCCAGTAGTTGAATCACTGGGTCAAAAAGCAGTTTCATTTGTAATTTTTTTAGGAAATTCCATACTGTTTTCCACAGTGGCCACACCAGTCTGCATTCCCACCAACAACACACTAGGGTTCCCTTTACTCTGGATCCTCACCAGCACCTGTTGTTTGTTGATTTGTTTATGATGGCCATTCTGACTGGTGTGAGGTGGTACCTCATTGTGGTTTTAATTTGCATCTCTCTGATGGCTAGTGATGTTGAGCATTCCTTCATATGTCCTCCTTGGAAAATGTCTGTTCATACTTTGCCCATTTTTTAATTGGATTGTTTGTCTTCCTGGTGTTGAGTCATGTGAGTTCATTATATATTTTGGAGATCACACCCTTGTCTGAGGTATCATTGACAAATATGTTTTTCCATGTGATTGGTTTCTTTTTCATTTTGCTGATGTTTCTTTAGTCATAAGAAGCCTTTCCATTTGATGTAGTCCCATTTGTTTATTCTTTTCTTTATTTTCCTTGCCATAGAGAAGGTGCATCAGTGAAAATATTGCTGCGTGGAACACCTGAAATTTTACTGTCTATATTTTCTTCTAGGATGTTTATAGTGTCACAGTTTATGTTTAAGTCTTTTATCCATTTTGAGTTTATTTTGGTGTATGGTATAATTTGGTGGTCTAGTTTAATTTTTTTGCATGTACCATTCCAGATCTCCCAGCATCATTTTTTGAAGAGGCTATTTTTACTCAAATTTATGCTTCTGTCTCCTTTCAAATTACAATTGACCATAGAGACATGGGTTTATTTCTGGGGTTTCTTGTCCATTTCATTGATCTATGTGTCTGTTCTGGTGCCAATACCACACTTTTGTGATTATTATGGCCTTGTAGTATATCTTTATATCAGATATTGCAACCTGTATGCTTTGTTCTTCTTTCCTAAGATTGGTGTGGCTATTTGGGGTTGTTTTGTTCCATATAGGTTTTTGAAATATTTTTTTCTGAATTTGTGAAATATTTCGTTGGTGTTTTAATAGGGATTGTGATGAATCTGTAGGTTGCTTTGGGTAGTATGGACATTTTAGGGATGTTGATTCTTCCATGAAGAGAGTATATGGTTCCATTTATTTGTATCTTCCATAATTTCTTCAATGTTCTATAGTTTTCTGAGTACAGATCTTTTACCTCCTTGGTTAAGTTTATTCCTAGGTACTTTGTTCTTCTTGTTGTTATAGTAAGTAGGATTCCCCCCCTTAGTTTATGTTTTTGATATTTCTTTTTTAAATATGTCTTATTGATTATGCTGTTACAGTTGTCCCATTTTCCCTCATTTATTCTCTTCCCTGCACATCCCCTCCTACCTGCATTGCCCCACTTTAGTTCATGTCCATGGGTCATCATATAAGTTCTTTGGCTTCTACATTTCCTATACTATTCTTAACCTCCCTTGTCTTTTTTTCTACCTACCATTTATGTTACTTATTCTCTGTATGTTTCCCCCCTCCCCCTCCTCCACTCTCCTGCTGAAAACCCTGAATGTGATCTCCATTTCTAGATGTTTGCTTAGTTTTTTTTTTCCTCAGTTGTTAATAGCTGTGAGTTTATCATTTTACTATTCATATTTTTGATTTTTTTCTTAGGTAAGTCCCTTTAACATTTCATATAATAAGGGCTGGGTGATGATGAACTCCTTTAACTTGACCTTATCTGGGAAGCACTTTATCTGCCCTTCCATTCTAAATGATAGCTTTGCTGGATAGAGTAATCTAGGTTGTAGGTCCTTGCTTTTCATCACTTTGAATACTTCTTGCCAGTCCCTTCTAGCCTGCAAAGTTTCTTTTGAGAAACCAGCTGACAGTCTTATGGGGAGTCCTTTGTAGGTAACTCTCTCCTTTTCTCCTGCTGCTTTTAAGATTTTCTCCTTATCTTTAATCTTAGGTAATGTAATTATGATTTGCCTTGGTGTGTTCCTCCTTGGGTCCAACTTCTTTGGGACATTCTGAGCTTCCTGGAGTTCCTGGAAGTCTATATCCTTTGCCAGATTGGGGAAGTTCTCCTTCAGTATGTTTTCAAAGAAGTTTTCAATTTCTTGCTTTTCTTTGTCTCCTTCTGGCACCCTTATGACTTTGATGTTGGAATGTTTAAAGTTGTCACGGAAGTTCCTAAGCCTCTCCTCATATTTTTGAATCCTTGTTTCTTCATTCTGTTCTTGTTGAATGTTTCTTTCTTCTATTTGCTCCAAACCATTGATTTGAGTGCTGGTTTCCTTCCCATCACTATTGGTTCCCTATACATTTTTCTTTATTTCACTTTGCATAGCCTTCACTTTTTCCTCTAATTTGTGACCATGTTCAACCAGTGCTGTGAGTATCCTGATTACCAGTGTTTTGAACTATGCATCTGATAGGCTGGCTATCTCTTCGTTGCTTAGTTGTATTTTTTCTGGAGCTTTAATCTGTTCTTTCATTTGGGCCATTATTTTTTGGTCTTGGTGCACCTGTTACATAGAAAGGGGCAGAGCCTTAGGTGTTCACTAGGGTGGGGCAACCCATGTTGCTGCATCCTGATGCTGTATTTGGGGGTGGGGTACAAGAGGGAACAGTGCTACTTGTTTCACTCTCTGCTGGTTTTCAGTCACTTCCCTCTGCTATCCACAAGCATATTGGGCCCTTCTGATGCTGATTCCTGGGTGGGTGGGTTTGTGTACATTCTAGGATCCTGTGGGTCTCTCCAATGAACTCTCCTGTGAGACTGGGAGTTAATCCCACCACCTCAACCCCCACAGGTATTTTCAGTTAGAGGATTTGAGGCTTTATTTTCCTGCACTGGAACCCTGGGTTGTGCAGTCTGTCTTTCTCACCAGTTGTTCATCCCAGTTTATCTACATGCAAATGCGGGACCTCCTGGTCCATCAGCTGCCACCTTGTCGCCCCCAGTTGTTTAGCCACTGCCTTGCTGAGAGTCCTCTCCACCCGGCTGCCTATCTCTGTCCCTCATACTGGTCTGGATGAATGTTTCTTCTTTAACTCCTTGGTTCTCAGGCTTCCATACAGCTTGATTTTCTGTCAGTTCTGGTTGTTTTTTGTTTTAAGATATGCTTTTGTCCTTCTTTTGATTGTGTGAGGAGGCACACTGTGTCTACCCATGCCTCTATCTTACCAGAAGTCTGTTTTTGATATTTCATTATTGCTGTACAAAAATGCCTTCAATTTCTGAACATCAACTTTGTATCTTGCTATTTTGCCAAATTCACTTATTAGGTCAAGTCGTTTTCTGATGGAGCCTATAGGGTTTTCTATGTACACAATCATGTCATCTGCAAACAATGACAATTTTATTTCCTCCTTTTCAATGTGTATGCCTTTTTTTCTTTTTTATCTTTTAATTGTTGTTCTTGTACAGTTTTCCATCTTTTACTCCCATCCCAGCCCATCGCCCCAGCCATCCCCAAATCCCTCCCATTTCCACCCCCCCCTAGTTTTTGTCCATGTGTCCTTTATACTTGTTGCTCTAAACCCTTCCCCTTTTTCCCTGAAATTCCCTCCCCTCTCCCCTCTGGTGACTGTCAGCCTGTTCTCAGTTTCAGTGTCTTTGGTTATATTATGCTTGTTCGCTTGTTTTGTTGATTAGGTTCCTGTTAAAGGTGAGATCATATGGTATTTGTCTTTCACCTCCTGGCTTATTTCACTTAGGATAATGCTCTCTAGTTACATCCATGCTGTCACTAAGGGTAGGAGCTCCTTCTTTCTTTCTAATGCATAGAATTCCATTGTGTAAATGTACCAGAGTTTTTGATCCATTCATTTACTGGTGGGCACCTAGGTTGCTTCCAACACTTGGCTACTGTGAATTGTGCTGCTGTGAACATTGGGGTGCATAGGGTCTTTTGAATTGGTGTTTCAGTGTTCTTAGGATATAATCATAGCAGTGGAATTGCTGGGTCAACTGGTACATCTATTTTTAGTTTTCTTAGAAAAATCCATATTGTTTTCCATAGTGGTTGTACCAGTCTGTAATCCCAGCAACAGTGCACTAGGATCCCCTTTTCTCCACAACCTCTCCAACACTTGTTGTCTGTTGCTTTGTTTATGATGGCCATTCTGACTGGTGTGAGGTGGTATCTCATTGTGGTTTTAATTTGCATCTCTCTGATACCTAGTGATATTGATCATCTTTTCATGTGTCTCTGTATTCTCTGTGTGTCTTCCTTGTAGAAGTGTCTGTTCAATTCCTTTGCCCATTTTTTAATTGGGTTGCCTGTCTTCTTAGAGTGGAGTCATGTAAGTTGTTTATATATTTTGGAGTTTAAACTCTTGTCTCAGGTATCAGTAGCAAATATGTTTTCCCATACAGTTGGTTCTCTTTTTATTTTAATACTGTTTTTTTAGCTGTGCAGAAGCTTTTTTTATTTTGATGAGATCCCATTTGTTTATTCTTTCCTTTATGTTCCTTGCTCTAGGGGACTTATCAGTAAAAATGTTGTTGCATGGAATATCTGAGATTTTCCTGCCTGTGTTCTCCTCTAGGACTTGAATGGTCTCACAGCTTATATTTAAATCTTTTATCCACCTTGAATTTATTTTTGTGTATGGTGTAAGTTGGTATTGAAGTTTCATTTTTTTTGCATGTAGCTGTCCAGTTCTCCCAACACCACTTGTTGAAGAGTTTACTTTTACTTCATTTTACGTTGCTGCCATCTTTGTCAAATATTAATTGACTGTAGAGAATTGGATTTACTTCTGGGCTCTCTGTTCTATTTCACTGGTCCATATGCCTGTTTTTATGCCAGTACCAGGCTGTTTTGATTACAGTGGCCTTGTAATACAGTTTGGTATCAGGTATTGTGATCCCTCCTACTTTGCTCTTCTTTCCCAAAATTGCTGCAGCTATTCAGTGTCGTTTATGGTTCCATAGAAATTTTTGAAGTGTTTGTTCTATGTCTGTGAGATAGGCCATTGGTACTTTAATAGGTATTGCATTGAATTTGTAAATTGCTTTGGGCAGTATGGACATTTTGATGATATTAATTCTTTCGATCCATGAACACAGTATATGTTTCCATTTGTTTGTGTCTTCCTTGATTTCTTTCTTCAGTGTTGTGTAGTTTTCTGCATACAGGTCTTTTACATCCTTGGTTAGGTTTATTCCTAGGTATTTTATTTTTCTTTTTGTTATATTGAATGGGAGTTTTTCCCCTTGATTTCTGCCTCTGTTTCATTGTTGGTATATAAAAATGCCTTTGATTTCTGGATATTGACTTTGTATCCTGCTGTTTGGCCAAATTCATCTATTAGGTCAAGCAGCTTTTTGGCCAAGTCTATAGGATTTTCTATGTACACTATCATGTCATCCACAAACAATGATAGTTTATTTCCTCCTTTCTGATTTGGATGCTTTTTATTTCCTTTTCTTGGCTAATCACTGTGTCTAAGACTTCTAATACTATATTGAATAGAAGTGGTAAAAGTAGACATCCTTGTCTTGTTCCTGATGTTACTGGAAAATGTGTTAGTTTTTGCCCACTGAGTATGATTTTGGCTGTAGGTCTCTCATATATAGCCTTTATTATGTTGAAGAATGCTCCCTCTATTCCCACTTTGCTGAGTGTTTTTATCATAAGTGGGTTTTGTACCTTATCAAGTGTTTTTTCCGCATGTATTAATGTGATCCTGTGATTTTTGTCTTTGCTTTTGTTTATGTGATGTATTACATTTACTGATTGGAAATAGTGAACCAACCTTGCATCCCTGGGATGAATCCCACTTGGTTATGGTGTATAATTTTTTTAGTGTGTTGTTGGATGAGGTTTGCTAATATTTTGTTGAGGATTTTTGCATCTATGTTCATCAACGATATTGGCCTGAAGTTTTCTTTCTTTATTGTGTCTTTATCTGGTTTTGGGATTAGAATGACGTTGGCTTCATAAAAAAGGTTTGTGAGTCTTCAATCATTTTGGATTATTTCAAATAGTCTGTGAACTATAGGGGTTAGGTCTTCCTTAAATCTTTGTAGAATTCTCCTGTGAATCCATCTGGTCCAGAGCTTTTGTGTGTTGGGAATTTTTTGATTACTGCTTCAATTTCATCTGCTGTTATTGGTCTCTTCAGGCTTTCTGCTTGTTCTTCAATGAGTTTTGGAAGATTATATTTTTCTAGAAACATCCATTTCACTTAGGTTTTCAAATCTCTTGGCATACAGTTCTTCATAGCAATTTCTTACAATCCTTTGTATTTCTGTGCTGTCAGTTGTAATCTCCCCTCTTTCATTTCTGATTGTGTTTATTTGGGTCTTCTCTCTTTTTTTCTTGATGAGCCTGCTTAAAGGCTTGTTGATTTTGTTTATCTTTTCAAAGAACCAGCTGCTGGATTCATTGATCCTTAGAATTGTGCTTTTAGTCTCCATGTCATTTAATTCTGCTCTGATCTTGGTTATTTCCTTCCTTCTACTTCCTCTGAGCTGTCTTTGTTGTTGTTCCTCAAGTTCTTGTAGCTGTAGGGTTAAGTTGTTTGCTTGAAATGTTTCTATCTTTTTTAGGTAGGCCTGTATCGCTATGAACTTCCCTCTGAGGACTGCCTTTGCTGTGTGCCATAAGTTTTGTGTTTTTGTGAGTTCATTTTTTTTTGTTTCCAGAAACTTTTTGATTTCCTTCCTCATTTTATTCTTGACCCATTCATTGTTTAATAGCATGCTATTCAATCTCCATGATTTTGAGTGTTTTGGGTTTTTCCCCTTGGGGTTGGTTTTTAGTTTCAGTCCCTTGTGGTTGGAGAAAATGCTTGGTATGATTTCAATTTTCTTGAATTTGTTGAGGCTTGTTTTGTGTCCTCTTATGTGGTCTATCTTTGGAAATATTCCATGTGTATTTGAAAAGAATGTGTATTTAGTTTCTTTGGGATGAAGGGCTCTATCTCTCTACATATATCAGTTTAGTCCATTTAATCTAGAGTGTTGTTCAATGGCACAATATCTTTTTTGATATTTTGTTTAGAAGATCTGTTCATTTTTGACAGTGGGGTGTTAAAATCCCCTACTATAATTGTGTTGCTGTCAATATCTTTCTTGAAGTCCTCTAAGATTTTCTTGATGTATTTAGGTGCTCCTATGTTGGGTGCATATATATTTACAATGTTTATGTCTTCCTGGTGGATTCTTCCCTTGAGTATTATGAAGTGACCTTCTGGGTCTCTCTTTATGGCTCTTCTTTTGAAGTCCACTTTGTGTGATGTGAGTATTGCTACCCTGGCTTTTTTTCCCTGTCCATTTGCTTGGAATATTTGTTTCCAGCATTTCACTTTGAGTCTGTGTAAGTCTTTGGTCCTGAGGTGGGTCTCTTGTAGGCAGCATATGTGTGTGTCATGCTTTCTTATCCATTCAGCTATTCTATGCCTTTTGATTGGAGCATTTAATCCATTTATGTTTAAGGTTATTATTGATAGGTACTTAGTCATTGTCATTTTTGTACCTGTGTTCCTCTCTCTCTCTTTTTCTTCCTTTCCTTAAAGTAGGCCCTTTAGTATCTCTTGCAGAACTTGTTTGGTAGAGGTGTATTATTTTAGACTTCTTTTGTCTGGGAAGCTCTTTATTTGGCCTTCTATCTTGATTGAAAGCCTTGCTGGGTAAAGTATTCTTGGTTGCATACCTTTGGTTCTCATTACTTGGAATATTTCTTGCCATTCTCTTCTGGATTGGTGAGTTTCCATTGAGAATTCAGCTGCTAACCTTATCAGGGCTCCCTTGTATGTTACTTCCCTTTTCTCCCTTGCTGCCTTTAAGATTGTCTCTTTGTCTTGGAATTTTGCCATTTTAATTATGATGTGTCTTGAAGTGGGCCTCTTTGGGTTCCTCTTGGATGGGACTCTATTTGTTTCCTGGATTTGTGGGACTTTTTCTCTCATCAAATTAGGGAAGTTTTCCATCATTATTTTTTCAAATAGGTTTTCTATCCCTTGCTCTTCTTCTTCTCCTTCTGGAATCCCTACTATATGGATATTATTACATTTCATATTGTCTTGCATTTCTCTTAATCCCCCTTCAACCTTTCTGAGTCTGTTTTCCTTTTTTTGCTCTTTCTAGGTGTTTTTTTCTACTTTGTCCTCCAACTCACTGATCTGACCCTCTGCCTCATCTAGTCTGCTTTTGATTCCTTCTACTGTGTTCTTCAGTTCAGAAATTGTATTCTTTATTTCCTCTTGGCCTTTGTTGATAGTTTCTACTTCCTTTTTCTTGTTGATGTAGTTTTCAGTGAGTTCATTGTAGTTTTCCTGTAGTTTTTGGTAATTCTTTGTGAGCTCACTGAGCTTCTTGATAGCCATTGCTTTGAACTGAATATCTGATGGTTGAGTTGCCTCTATTTCATTTAGCATACTTTCTGAGGCTTCCTTGTTTCCTTTCATCTTGGGATTGTTTCTTTGTCTTCCCATTGTTTGTGAGACTCTTCTTGTTAGCCTCAGCTTCTTAAATTTTTCTGTTCTCACTCCTTGGTTTATGGTGTGAACTTCTGTGTTAGAATACTTGTGAGATTCAGTGGTGCAGTCTCCTTCAGGTATCCTGGTGTTCACAGCTTCCACTGTCTCAGCTGTTGGGATGTCTCTGCTTTGGGACCAACTTTGGTTCTTACAGTTCCAGGTCTTTTTTTTTTGTCTCATTCATGGGTATTTAAAAAGAGAAATGAAAAAAAAAAAAGAAAGAAAATCATAAAGGAAAAGAAAAAAGAGGTAGGAAGAAGAGATAAAATTGGAAGTAAAGGAAGAGGGAATAAAACAAGAAAGAAGTAAAGAGATGCAAAAGGAATTGAGGGGTAAAGAAAATAATAATAATAATAATAATAATAATAATAATAATAATAATAATAAAAACAATAAAAAAACCCTCAAAATATTCTTGCTGTTTTCAAACTTGCCAAGCCGGATTTTCTGGTCTTGCTGGCTGCTTTGGCCTAGTGGTGAAGTTTTCACTTTTTCTCCCTGTCAGCTTTGTGTTACTCTCCCCAGGGCTAGCCTGGTGCCTCTTTGCACAGGGCCTTGGGGCATGGGCTCTGGGCCTGCTGGGGAGCGCATGCTTTCCCCAAGTTTATGGGTGTGAGTTTGGGTCTCCCATGGATTGAGCACCCCCAGGGTTTACAGGTGTGAGCTCTGGATCTCGTACAGGGTGTACACGATGTCCTTGGTTTACTGGTGTGGGTTCTGGGTTTCCTACGGAGTGTGCATGCTGCCAGAGTTTAGGAGTGTGGGCTCCATGTGTTTCCTGTGTTTTGCGCGCTCACCCTGGGTTCACGGGGGTGAGCTCCAGGTTTCCAATGGATTATGTACACTCCCTGGGTTTATGGGTGTGAGCTCCTGTTCTGCTACATAGCGCGCTCACTGCCCGACTTTACAAGTGTGGGTTCCGGGTTTCTGTGTTACATATGCTCACCCTAAGTTCATGGGCATTAGCTCCAGGTTTCCCTCGGATCGTGCACATTCCCTGGGGTCACATATGTGGGCTCTGGTTCTCCCACGGATCACTCGCACTCCCTGGGTTCCTGGTGTGGGCTAGAGATCTTCCACAAATCCCTCTCCTCCTGTTGCAGGCGCTTCTGGTTGCACGGGCTCCATGGGCACTCCACCCAGGACTATGCGTGGGTGCTCACAGCCCCAGAGTATTTGCCACTCAGACCCTAACTTCTCTCTCTGCGACTTCAAGCAGCCAGGTCTCTCCTATTGCTGCTCAACTCTTGTTTGGCCGGGGAGCAAGTGGTTGACCTGGCTCCCTCCCTAGAGTCTTGGGGCAGACCCACAAGTGCCAGCCCTGGGCTTCAGCTGCCCTGGTCTCTGCGCTGATCCCTGGGCTCTTATTGTCCTGAAGAATTCTCCTTACCATCTGGTTTTTCAGTGACCACTACAGATTTTGATCTCCTATTTTCATATATTCTGTGGTACTATTGGCTATCTGCTCTGTTCCTCTGTAGATCGGCTAGGTTTTTCTCCCATGTGTAGGGGGAAGTGGAATCTACTCCTCCTACCATGCTACCATCTTCAACATCCAATTTGTATGCCTTTTAGTTCTTTTTCTTGTGTGATTGCTGTGGAAACAATATCCAATCCTATGTTGAATAGAAGTGGTGAAAGAAGCAGACATCCTTGACTTGTTCTTGATCTTATGGGGAAAGCTTTTAGTTTTTGTTTACCCATTGAATATGATGTTGGTTGTAGGTTCTCATATATGGCCTTTATTGTGTTGAGATATGCTCTCTGTATTCCCAGTTTGTGTAGTGTTTTTATCACAAATGGGTGCTGCACTTTATCAAATGCTTTTTCATCTATTAATATGATCATTTTTGTTTTTCATTTTGTTTATGTAATGCATTATGTTTATTGATTTGGGACTAGTATACTGTCCTTGTATCCCTGGGATGAATTCCACTTGATTATGGTGTATGATCTTTTTAATGTGTTGCTGGATGCAGTTTGACAATATTTTGCTTAGGATTTTAGTGTCTATGTTCATCAGTGATATAGGCCTGAAGTTTTCTTCCTTTGTTATTTCCTTATCTGGTTTTGAGATTAGGATGATTCTTGCTTCATAAAATGAGTTCGGAAGCCCTCCACCTTCTTGAATTTTTTGGAATAGTCTGTGAAGGATCAGGGCTACCTCATCCTTAAATGCTTTGGAAAATTCTCCTGTGAAACTATCCAGTCCAGGGCTTTTTTGTGTCAGGAGTTTTTTGATTACTGCTTCAATTTCACTAATTGTTTTTGATTTATTCAGGCCTCTTGCTTCTTCTTGATTCAGCTTAACTGTACATTTCTAGAAATTTGTTCATTTTGCTTAGGTTTTCATATTTCTTGGCATATAGTTGCTCATAGTAATTTCTTAAAATATTTTGTGTTTCTTTGGTATTGGGCGTAATTTCTCTTTTCTTTCTGATTTTGTTTATTTGGGTCCTCTCTTTTCTTTCTTGATGAGTTTGCTTAAAGGTTTGTCGATTTTATGTTTTCAAAGAATCAGCTCCTGCATTTAGTGATCTTTGAAATTGTTTTTTTAGACTCTATGTCATTTAATTCTCCTCTGATCTTGATTATTTCCTTGCTGCTACTCTTTTTGGGCTTTATTTGTTATGGTTTCTCCAGTTTTTATAGATGTAGGGTTAGGTTGTTTATTTGGAATATTTCTATCTTTTTTAGGTAGGCCTGTATCGCTATGACCTTCCCTCTCAGGACTGTCTTTACTGTGTCTCATAGGTTTTGGGCTGTTTTTTTGTTCACTTTCATTTGTTTCCAGGAACTTTTTATTTTTGTTCTTGTTCTCATTGTTAACCCATTCATGATTTAATAGCATGTTATTCAGTCTTCATGAATTTGAATGTTTTTGAAGTTTTTAGTTTGAAGTGATTGTGATCTAAGTTCAATTTTCTTGAATTTGTTGAGGCTTGTTTTCTGTCCTATCATGTAGTCTATCTTTGAAACTGTTTCATGTGCATTTGAAAAGAATGTGTATTTTTCTTCTTTGGGGTGAGAGTTTCTGTATATATCAATGAAGTCCATTTGATCTAGAGTGTTGTTAAGTACCACAATATCCTGTTGATTCTTTGCTCAGAAGATCTATCCATTGTTGACAATGGGGTGTTAAAATGCCCTACTATGAGTTTGTTGTTGTCAATATCTTTATTTAAGTCCTCCAAGATTTTCGTGATATATTTTGGCGCTGTTTTGTTGGGTGCATATATGTTTAAAAGGGTTATAATTTTCTTGATGGATTGTTGTTTTAAGTATTATGTGGTATCCTTTTTTTTTTTGTCTTTTATGGCCTTGTTTTGAAATTTATTTTGTGTGATATAAATATTGCCACCTAAGTTTCTTTTTCAGGTCCATTTGCTTGGAATATTTTTTTTCTACTCCTTCACTTTAAGTCTGTGTAAGTCTTTTGTTCTGAAGTAGGTCTCTTGTAGGTAGCATATATATAGGTCAAGTTTTCTTATCCATTAAGCTACCCTATGACTTTTGATTGGAACATTTAATCCATTTACATTTAAGGTTATTTTTGATAGGTACTTATTCATTGCTATTTTTCCTATGTTGTTGTGTTCTCTCTCTCTCTCTCTCTCTCTCTCTCTCTCTCTCTCTCTCTCTCTCTCTCTCTCTCTCTCTCTTCATCTTCTTAAAGCAATCCCTTTAGCATCTCTTGCAATGCTGGTTTGGTGGAGGTGTTTTCTTATAGCCTTTTGTGTGTGTGTGTGTGTGTGTGTGTGTGTGTGTGTGTGTGTCTGAGAATCTGCTTATTTTGCCTTCCATTTTCAATGAGACCCTTGGTGGATAGGGTAGTCTTGGTTGCAGGCCTATGCTTTTCATTACTTGGAATATTTCTTGCCATTTTCTCTGGCTTGTAGTGTTTCTATTGAGTAATCAGCTGATGGCCTTATGGGGGCTCCCTTTTATGTTACTAGCTCTTTCTTCCTTGCTGCCTTTAAGATTCTTTGTCTTTAAATCTTCCCATTTTAATTATGATGTGTCTTGGACTGGGCCTCTTTAGGTTCATTTTGATTGGGACTCTCTATGCTTCTTGGATTTGCATGACTTTTCTCTCATCAATTAGAAAAGTATTCTGTCATTACATTTACACACAGGTTTTCTATGCCTTGCTTCTCCTCTTCTCATTCTGGTATTCCTATGATACAGATATTATTATGTTTCATGTTGTCCTGAAACTCCCTTAAACCCTCTTCATTCTTTTTTGAGTCTTTTTTTTTTTTTTTTTTGCTCTGCTGGGAATTTTTTCTACCTTGTCCTCCAGCTTGCTTATTCCATTGTTTGCTTCATTTGGCTTAATTTTTATTCCTTCTAGTGTGTTCTTCAATTCAGAAATTGTATTCTTCATTTCCTCCTGTCTCTTATTGATAGTTTCCATGTCCTTTTTCATGATGATATAGTTCACAGTAAGTTTCTTGTAGCTTCTTTGTGCTTCTTTGTAGTTTTCACTGAGCTCATTGAGCTTCCTTATAACCATTGTTTTGAACTCAATGTCTTATAGTTTACTTGCCTCTATTTCATTTAGTACTCTTTGTGGGGATTCCTCCTTTCCTTTGATTGGAAGTTGTTTCTTTGTCTCCCCATTTTAGATACTCTTCTTGTTTGTTTCTGCTTCTTAGATTGATGTCCTTTGACTCCTTGTCTTTATGGTGCCACCTTCTATGGTAGGAGAACTGTGGGATTTATTGGTGCAGTTTCCTTGACCTTCTGAACTTGATGCCCTTGGGAAGCCCTTAGCTCTCTGGTTGTAATTGAATTTGATTGTTGTTGCCCTGTTCTTTGGTGGGGACTCTCCTCCATCTGGTTGATTCAGAATCACTCCACCCACTACATTTTGTATGTTGTTGTGTAGGTGCACTCTTTTTTTGGGGGGGTCTGCATCTGGTGATGTCAGATGGGGTCCCAACGTGGCCTTAGGCAGTCAATTCAAGACTACCAAGGATCCATGTTCTATGGTTGACTCCTTCAGTTGTTAATCTAGTCAATCTACAAACAGCAATCAGGCTTATACCCCAAAGAATGGGGCAGAATAATCCCTGTGGGAGGAGCTATTGCTTCCCATCAAGCTGATGTCACTTGGGGGGGAGTGGTCTGCCTGAGCAAGATGGCTCCTACAGTATGGGGTATGACTCAGCACTGTCATCCTAGCAATTGCTCTTGCAGTTCTCTTCCCAAAGCTACCATTGCTGGTCTATTCTCAAGTATCTCTAGTCCACTTGATCCCCCCTTTGCCAGAGCCCAGATTAAGTGGCTGCAAATGAAATTTTATGTGTTGACTCTTTAAAAGGCTCTCTGTGACTCCAGCTGTCCATCCATGGCAGAGAGAATCCTGCCACTTTTTGCAGCTGGATGTTGACTGGGTTCTTTTTGGGGTCTGGTGCTGTAGGCTGGGGAGCCTATCTTGTGGTTTAGACCCCACACTTCTCAGGAGGAATGGCCTAGCTGCTGAAATATTCATCTGGCACTTCATTTGCCACTTGTGGGAGTCCAACCAGCTACTCTTGTCTTCAATGTACTCCATACCAGTCATGTTGTGCTGAAGCTGTTTCTTCTGTCTGTTCTTGGTTATAAGGCTTCTTTTCTGCTATTGTTCATTTGTTTATTCTGGATGGTTTCTTTGCACTTTAGTTGTAATTCCAGATTAGTCCTGGGAGGAGGTTAGTGTAACTTCTACTTATTCCTCCACCAACTTGCCATTTGGTCCTTATTTCCTCTTTTAATTTACTCCACAACCTTGGATATTTTTGGTTTTCCTAATCTCTGAAATTTAAACAATAGCATTGCTAGTTGAGGCAGACACCAGCTTGCAGTGTCCTCGTCATTATGGCTGAAATGAGACATTCACACAGACTACCGAGTCCAGTGGAAGAAAAAGGACAGCATGGCTTTTTCTCTCAAGGGGAGCAAAAGCCCACAGCCTCTGCCATGACCAGCCTCTATTGGGTTTCCCTGCACATTACTTGATGGTCCTCATTTACTATGCACAGGTTCACTTTAGGTGGTTAGCTTTTACAGACAACAAAGGAGCCAATGCCGCTAATCATATTACAGAAGAAGGATATTTGCAAATGAAAAAAGGAAAAGTGGTAGAGCCAGTTACACTCATCCTAGGAAGGTTTAGCATGGATTTTAGGAAGTTACAGTAAGTACTTACTGTCCCAGTTCAGAGTGAGGGAGTTTTAGCAAAAGCAAGTCCCAAAAGGGCTTAGGTATGAATGCGGGCCTGATTCCCCATGGGAGAACCTATCCGTGGGTGTGGGTCCCTTGCATCTCTGAGTGGGAGCTGGGCCCATGCCATGCAGAATGGTCTTCTACAGCTGGTTAATGTAACCTTGGTTGCAGATCCTTGATTTTTTATCACTTTGAATATTTCATACCAATCCCTTCTGGCTTGAAATGTTTCTGTTGAGAAATCAGCTGACAGTCCTATGGGAGCTTTCTTGTAAGTACTTAACTGCCTTTCTCTTCAGCATTTAAAATTCTCCTCTTGTCTTTAACTTTTGCCATTTTAATTATGAATTATCTTGGTGCGAGCCTTTTTGGGTCCATCTTGTTTGCAACTTTCTGTATTTCCTGGACTTTGTGTCTTTTTCCTTCACCAGGTTAGGGAAGTTTTCAATCATTATTTCTTTAAATAGGTTCTTGATCCCTTGCTCTCTTTCTCTTTTTCTAGTATCCCTATGATGTGGATTTCTTTATGCTTCATGATGTCCCAAACATCTGATAAACTATCCTTATTTTTAAAATTCTGTTATTTTTTCTGCTCTGATTTGGTGATTTTTTTTTACCTTGTCTTCCAAATTGCTGATTCAATCATCTGCTTCATCTAACTTTTTGTTTATTCTTTCTTATGTACTCTTTATTTCAGATATTGCATTCTTCATCTGATTTGTTCTTTATTTTGGTTTCTATGTCCTTTTTCATGTTGTTGAGCATCCTTATAATCATTACTTTGATTTCTATATGTGATAAATTGCTTACCTCCATTTCCTTTACCCCTTCTTCTGTAGAATTATTGTTTCAGTTGGGTCCTATTTCTTTTCCTCCCTATTTGGATAGCCTTTTGTGTTTGTTTCTATATTAGGTAGATATGCTATGATTGCTGGTCTTGGTAGGTTGTCCTTATGTAGTAGGTATCTGGTGGGACCAAGTGACACAGTCTCCCTAAACACCTGAGCTGGATACTCTAGGAATGTCCCTTGTGCATGTTATGTGGGCCTTCCTGCTGTAATTGAGTCTTGATTCCTATTGGCTTGTTTGTACATGAGATCAACCCACAGGCTGGCTGCCTGTGAAGCTCAAACTGTGATGAAGTTTTCAGGCTGCTGTGCAGGTGATAATCACATGATGCAGAATTTGCCTCAGCAGGGTTTGGCCTACTGACCTCATCCTGTGGATATGCTGCTTTTATAGCTTGTTGGATCCTGCTTTGTTGTTGTCTGAAGCTGGCCATTGAGTGTGTTTATGCTGGGCCTCTTCTGAGGGACTCTGGTGTAGGCCAAAGTCAGATGCTGCCTGTGACTGGTCCTGAGCAACCTGTTTGGAACTACCAGTAATCCAAGCTTGTGTCTCTCTCTTCTGGGCCTGGGTATAGCATAAAGGACCAAGCTGTGCACAAAAGTTGGCTTTATCCAGGACTGAATCTGTGGTTGGGTGAGCAAAAGTCTTACATCTCCCAGAGATCTGTCTTTGCCTGCATGCTGCCTCTTAGGCTTAGTAAGTGAAAGAGCCTCTGGCTGTACTCCTGAGCAGAACTTAAATTCCACATAATGGGGTAAGAGGGATTCCTGTGGGCAGGGCTATTGCTTCTCCCCAGGCTTATGCTGCATGCAGTGAAGTGCTCTGCCCAAGAAAGATGGCTTCTGCAATATAGGGAATAACTGAGCACAGGGAAACTTGTAGCTGACCCTTCAGCTCTTTCCCCAGAGCCCCTAACCCCAGAATCTCCTCATGCAGCTCTAGTCCATTCTGCCCTCTTTCTGCTGGAGCCCAGGTTAAGTGGCCACAAACAAATTTTGTGTGTTGGACTTTTAAGAGGGTGGGTTTGTCTCTAGCTGTCTCTCTCTGGCAGACAGAAACCTGCTGCTTTCCACAGCTGGTTATTATGAGGGTGCCTTTCCAATTCTGATCCTCTAGGTTTAGGAGCCTGGATTGGAGTCTAGACCCAACACTTCTCAGGGGAAACCCCGTGAAGCTGACATATTTCTCAGGAACTTCAGCAGCCACATGTGGGAGTCCTGCCAGCCCTGTCACACTTGTGCACTTCTACCATTCTTGATGTGACCTCTGTGAGTCCTTGGTTATAAGGCTTCTTTCCAGCTAGTCTACATTTGGTTATTTGGATGATTTTTCTATGATTTAGTTTATTTAATTCCAGTTTAGTCCAGAGAGAAGGTTAGAGTAACTCCCATCTTCTCCACTGCCATCTTGAATCTCTTGTTGATTGTTTATATTATTTTTTTGGACTTTATTTTGTTTATTTCTGTTCTAATCTTTATTCTTTTCTTTCTTCTATTTACTTTGGGCTTTGTTTATTGTTCTTTGTTTACTTTTTTAAGTATAAAGTTTGCTTATTTGAGGTAGGCCTGTAATGCTATGAATTTTTCTTTTAGGACTTTTTTGCAGTGTCTTATAGGTTGTGGGCTGTTATGTTCTCATTATCATTTGTTTCAAGGTATCCTTAATTTCTTCCTTATCTTGTTGTTAACTCATTTATTGTAACATGTTATTTAGCCTCCATGTCTTTGTGCTGTTTTTAGTTTTTTTCTTATGATTGATTTCTAGTTTCATAGTATTATGATCAGAAAAGATCATAATACTATGATCTAAATTGTCTTAAATTAGATCTAAATTTTCTTAAATTTACTGAGAATTGTTTTGTGTCCTAACATGTGGTCTATTCTAGAAAATATTCCCTGTGCACTTAAAAAAAGAATGTACACTCTGATGCTTTGGGGTGAAATGCTCTGAAGACATCAATTTAAGTCATCTGGTCTAGTGTATCCTTTAAAGTCCTATTTCCTTGTTAATTTTTTGTCTGGTAGATCTATCTATTAATGTCAATGGGGTGTTAAAATTCCTACCCTGATTGTATTACTGTTGATCTCTCCCTTTATGTCTAGCAAGACTTGCTTTGTATATGCAGGTGCTCCTGTATTGGGTGCATAAATGTTTACATGGGTTATATCCTCTTGCTGGATTGATCCTTTCAGAATTATGTAGTCTTTGTTTTAAAGTCTATTTTGTCAGGTGTAAGTATTTCTATTCCAGCTTTTTTTCCACTTCTATTTGCATAAAATATCTTTTTCCATCCCCTTATCTTTAGTCTGTGTGTATTTTTCATTCTGAGTTGGGTCTCCTGAAGATAGAATATATATGGATCTTATTTTCTTATCCATTCAGTTACCCTATGTCTTTTTATTGGAACATGTACATCATTTCATTTAAAGTAATTATTGATAGGTATATATTTATTGTTATTTTATTCTTTATAACTATGTTCCTTCTTC
>PVKU01003206.1:0-109202 GCA_004027475.1 Anoura caudifer
GCAAGAAGGGGCTGGAAAGAAGTATTCCAAGTCATGAAAGTCAAGGACCTACATCCAAGATTGCTCTATCCAGCAAAGCTGTCATTTAGAATGGAAGGGCAGATAAAGTGCTTCTCAGATAAGGTCAAGTTAAAGGAGTTCATCATCACCAAGCCCTTATTATATGAAATGTTAAAGGGACTTATCTAAGAAAAAGAAGGTAAAAAATAGGGCAGTAAAAAGACAGCAAACTCATAAATATTAACAACCACACCTAAAACAAAAGCAAACTAAGCAAACAACTAGACCAGGAGCAGGAACACAGAAATGGAGATCACATGGAGGGTTAGCAACAGGGGAGTGGGAGGAGGAGAGAGGGGGGAAAATATACAGAGAATAAGTAGCATGGATGGTGGGTAGAAAATAGACAGGGGGAGGGCAAGAATAGTGTGGGAAAAGTAGAAGCTAAAAAACTTATGAAACATGGACATGAACTAAAGTGGGGAATGTGGGTGGGAGGGGGTGTGAAGGGTGGAGGGGAATGATGGGGGAGAAATGGGACAGTTGTAATAGCATAATCAATAAAATATAATTAAAAAAGAGTATCTGTACATAAAATGAAGTGATTATCAATATAATAATTAACTATATAAAGAAATGCTTTGTGTTTTAAGATGCTTCAGCAGGGATCATTCAAGACAAATGCAGAAAACCAGTTAGGATGCCATTGCAAAATATGGGGGTACTAAGAAAAATAAGATGCAGTGAGTGTGATATTCAGAGATTCCTGAAGGATCTCATTTGAAGGTATTTTAGAGAGCAACCTGAGTTGACCCAAGTGCATGATTGATTGATTAGCCATGTCTGCCAAGGATATAGGAGTACAAGGACAAGGAGGCTATGCAGTTGCTCTCCCTGAGGATATGGAGTAGGGCCTTGAGGAAGAGGAACTCAAGGATGATGGGTGCAGAGAAATAGTGCTTGGGGCAAGATGGGTGCAGAAATGAGGATTTGGGAGGGGTGATCACAGCAGGACGATGGGGTAGGGGATTGGCAAGGATATGGAGGCAGAGGTGCCAAGGAGGTTGCTACCTGGATTCTGTTCTTACATGTAGTATTCAGAAATAAACCTGAGAGCCCTGGCCAGGTATCTCAGTTGGTTAGAGTGTCACCCTGATATGCCAAGGTTGTGGGTTCGATCCCTAGTCAGGGCACAAAGAATCAACCAATAAATGCATAGATGAATGGAACAACCATCGATGTTTGTCTCTCTCTTGTTTCCTCTCTTCAATCAATTTTAATTTTTTCATAAGTAAACTTGAGAGATTTTCTTATAAAATGTAGAGAGTTTGCTTTCCTTGAAGAATTGGATGGGACCTCTACATATACTGAATTAGAGCTAGGTGGAGGCTGCTTGCCCTGCACAGTACATGATGCTCATGTAAGCCCAAGTCCCCACAAAGTTCACTTTGTCCTGGCCCCTGGGTCCCTTTGTGTGATTTTGACACCTCTGGGATGGTGGATGGATGTTGGCATGGTAGGTAGGTGTCTTCTCTTGTTCCAACACTGTGCACTTAATGATAAGCACTATGTTGAGATGGATTCTGAGGCAGAGTTCCCAGAGGGTGGAGATTCCAAGACGTAGGAATGGAACCTGGGGTCAAGAGATCACTCAGTCAGGGAGAAGCTGTAGAGGCTGGGAATTGGCAAAGGCGTTGCCTGGAGAAAGGGGCAGGGACAGTCCTGAGCCTCGCTGCCCCTCAGTTGTCGAGTTAGATGGCGAGAAATCTGTTGGAGAGATGGAGCTCTTCTCAGCACTGCTGGGCCACAGCTCTGCCACGCAGCTCCTGCTGGCCTTTGGTGCCAACTGAACCATTGAATGGACATGTGGTGATACCCCTACACTCCCAGGGTCCCACATGTCAATCCCAAGAGCCAAGGCTGTCTTGACCAGAGGCCTCTCTCCCTCATGACCCACTCCTACTTCTTGATGACCCTCTTGTCCCTGTGACCCCTCTTGACCTCTCAATTAACCCCTTCTCATCTCCAATGAGTATTCCCAGTCTCCTGGTACCTCCCATGCTCACAGTGATCCTCTCATACTCTCAAAGACCTCACTGTGTCCCTGAGCTATCCCTCCTGTACTGATATCCACCTCCCATGTGACTTCTTTCATCCCCCAGTCCTGTCCTCATTGTTCTGCTATAGCTGCTGCCTCGATGGCAGCACACCTGTGCATGGAGACACCTTCTTAGGCTGCAGCTTGGTGGTACAGCACCTGCTAAAGGCGGGAGATGACCTGCATCTGCATGACCAGCAGGGTTGCACTCCTCAGGACTAGAGAGCAGGGTGGTATGGCCAAGCAAAGCCAGGAGGTAAGCAGTGGACCAAATGAAGAGGGGGCATCAGGGCCAGCACCCCCACCCTACCTCACCTCACATACCCCTCATTCAGGTGCTGGAGCTGTTACAACTCGGTTGTGCCCACATATCTACACCAGTGTACAGTGGTGAGTTGGCACTCACTGCATTCCTGGGCCAGTTGCAGGCTGGCTCTGGATGCAGCTTATGTGGTTCCCTGTCTGCTGTGGCTAATGCAGGTGGATAAGTAACTGTTCACACTGGGAAGCCCACTCACACACCACTCCCAGTTACCCTAGACTTACCCTCAGACTGCCCTTTACCCCAGGGCACCAAGGCCAAAGCAGATCAGGAGACCTCCCCAAATCTCAGCCTTGGGGTTTGGCCAGATAAGTGGGAGACGTTGGGAAAAGAAGGACCAGCCCTGTCCTCTTCATGCCTCATAGTATCATTCCCTTCTCCAGCTGAGCAGCCTGTGGCCACTAGGGCCAGTAACAGGTATACAACTCATGACCCCATGCAGCTGCCTCCAGCCTAGGGTGAGCCTGACTGCACCTACAAGATGCACCAGCTCCCACACACTCATGGCCAAGTGAGAGGTAGCCCCTCCAACATCCTTGTCTGCCTGTCCAGCAGAGAGCTCTGGGGAGAGTCCAGATCTCCAGCTCCCCTTGCAAGGAAAACCCCTTTGTCTCTGATGTATACTCTCTCCCCTCCCCATCTCCAGCTACCAATGGAGGGGCCATCCAGTCACTGGGAAGCAGCTGAAGGCCGCTGGAACCAGCCTGATGTGCTGACCTTCAGCACTGCAGGTGTGCCACCCCTAGCCTCCTCCCCGTGCCAATTTGGTCCCACAGACCTGTCTCCTACCTGCCCTCCCAACTCAAATGTGTTCATAAACAAGACTGGAAAGTGTGACAGTAGCCATGGTATAACGTCTTCACCTCTGAACTGGCACTTCACATGGAGCCCTCCAACTCCCCACCACCACTGGATAGTGGGTTCTCACTCCTGTGTGCTTGTCTCATAGGTTGCAAAGAAGAGGTGGCTGTACCACTAATGGTAAAGACCAGGTGCTGGCTCTCTGACAGCCAGGCTTTGTGATCTGGGGTCTCAGTTTCTGTCCTGTCTGGTAGCTGGTATAGGTCAGCAGCCCCTGATACATGGTGATCTCTGCTGAGGGGCAGCCTCCACCCTATGCAGGTTTGGGCCTCTTTGTGAGTAGCCTGCTTTCCTCCCACCTAGCACCCTGCACTGCTCCAACCTGCTGCTGCTGATGGCACTAAGCCCCTTGGCAAATCTGTTGGTGCGGCACCTTCTCTTTGAGTCTGTGTTGTTGGGCTCCCTGCATGTGGCTCTGCAGCCCCAGGGACCAAGCGAGGGGCAGTCTTGCACTATGCCAAGCTTGCTGCCTGGCCACCCGCTCAGCAGGTACTGGAGGCCCTGTGGTTTCTACAGACCCACTGGCATGTTCATGGCAGTCTCAGCTCACATGGTGTGACCAGTCCTGGCCAAGGTGACTACCTGTCTCACCTGCATGCCCAGTGTTCCTGTCTAGCAGCCAATAGCTTACCAGGCCCCTTGGTCTCCACAGGACTCAGTAGGGCTCCTCCTGAGGAGGCCCAGGCCCAGGCCTACCTCCCAAACTGTACCCAGGGCTGCCGCTTGAATTCATCAGCATCTGCCTGCTGCTACCTCAGACCTCTACAGCTTCTGCATCCTGACCCAGGAGGTCTTCACTGGTCAGTGAGTGACCCTACGCCCTGCCTTTTTGAGGCGCCCTGCCTTTTTGAGGCACCCTGCCCTTTTGGATCCACCAATCATGCTTCCTCGAAGGAGAACTGTTCTGAGCTGAGGTAAAAGCTAAACTGGAGGCAGGTGAGAGCCTGGTCTCGGAACCCCTGGTGCCAGGCCTCTACCAGGCCTCAATTCAGGCTGGGCTGGGAGGAGAGCCTGTCGACTGCTGGAGCAGCCTGTAGAATACCCGATACTTGCTGCAGTAGTCCAAGTACAGGACAGACTGGCAGGAGTAGGTGGTTGCCATGGAACCTTAGGCAGGGCCTGTGCCCCCACATCCAGCCTCCTTTCCACAGGACTCAGCTCCTGCAGTGAACTCTTCAGTGGATTGAACCATACTAGGCCCTGCATCCCAGGGTTCGCCACCAGGTAAGAGGGCAAGAAGAGGTGGTAGCAGGTACTGCGCACAGTTCAGCTATAACCCCCTAATTCCAACCAACTGGTTCATACCCCCAGAGACACTACACTATGAGTTGGCTCCCGGACACAAGACTACACCCAGGCCTATGCCCCCCTGTGATGTCTCAAGGCCCCTCCTCATTCCTGGTAAGAGCCACGACAGGGATATGGAGGACCAAGGGAGTTATGGGGCACCTGGGGCACCCAGGCCACCCATGCCAGCTCTCTGCCATCACTCTCTGCAGGCCCTAGAGATTCCTGAAGTCACAGAGGATCACAGCAGAGTCCAGGGGGACCTAGCCTGGGACTCAGGCAGCAGCCCCAGTCCCAGCCCTGACTTCTGCCTATGCCACAGCCCCACAACCAGGGTCAGCCTGTACCACTGCCTGGAGCCCAGCTCAACAGTGTGGATGCCTCCAGAGCCCTGTGTGACCATTCAGTCCTTACTTTCAATACCTCCCCCCAGCTGTCACCAACCCCAATTTCTCTGGCTGCCTCTCCTCTGACCAGGGACCCCCAACTCTCCCCTCACTGACCTATGACCCCTGACCAACACTCCTTTGCCCAGGGCCCTGTCCTACACTCCATCTTTCAGGGTCCAGCTTCCCTGCTGAACAGCCAGGATTCTGAGGGACAGCATGAGAGGAAGTTCTCAGCCAAAATCCTAGTACTGCAGGGGCTGTGGCAGCACAGGGCTGCCCTGCTGGACCCCCACCTTGCCTGTTGACCCACAGAGAGGTTTCTCATACCCCGGAGATTGCTGGCAGGGAAGGCCACTAGGACCAGTGAAGCAGAAAACCCTGAGCCCATGCCTTCCCCACAACTTCCGCTCCAGCTCTGTTCTGAGCTGCATGGCCCCCAGGTGGCGCCGCCAGCTCCCCTTCCCCACCCCACAGCAGGTGGGTAGTCCTGAACTGATCAGAGGAGGTCCCTTCTCTAGCATGCGGAAGTGAGAAATGAGCCCTGGCAAGAGTGCTTCTGGGCCCCTTCCTCATACCTGGGGTAACCCTCAGCCAATCCCTGCCCCGCTACTCCCCAGGATGGATCTGCTGGAAGAGATCATAGCAGAGTTGCAAGGTGGATGCCAACTCAGAGATAGGCCAGGCCTTGACCCTGCTCCTGGCACAGATTCTTAGGACATCCATGGCCTCTTCTCTGCTGATATTGCCCCTCAGAGGCTCCCAGGAGGGACTCCCCACTTAGCACCTGCTGAAGTGACAAAATGATAAAGCAACCTATTGCCTCTTTGGTCACTGAGTCTAGCCCCAGCATGACATTAGCAGACATAGTTTTACCATTTTTATTCATTTATGTTGTCAGATGGTTTAATGGGATATGTGGGGAGATGGGCAGGAGCTGTCCCCCACCCCTTATGCACAGGTCAGGACATGCTGGGGGCTCCCGGAGGGAGAGGGAGGACAACGCATCAGCCTGGCCCTAAGATTTGTGTGAGAGCCCCGTGATGGAGGATGGAGAGGGGATGGGTTTGCCCTTCAGCCCAGGGCAGGGAAACCATAACAGGTAGGGACCCACATCAGAAGCAACTTACAAAGTTAGAAACCTGGGGCAGGGATCAGGAGCTTAAGAAAATACAAAACAAGGGATTGGGTTGGGCCAAGATCAATGAGAGAGAAGAGAGGAAGGTCTCTGCTCTGGCTCAGCAGTAGCTTTGGGTCTGGCCCTCAGAGTGGAGGGACCAGCTGGAAGTGGGGAAAGAGGGTGGGGGACCAGCCCCCTCCCTCCCCTGGCCCCCATTCCTGTACAAGGACCCTTGGTGGTGCTCAGCCCCCCTACCATAGACTGGTGGGGCTGCCCTGTAGAGCTGGAGAGGCTCGGGAGGGCCCCAGGGCCCAGGCACCCTGTGAGGGGTAGGGGGGCCCCAGGAGGCCCTCTGTTTTGGGGGCAGGCGGGGGGCTGAGGGGCAAGGATCCGAACGACTACGGGTATGGGCAGGAGGGGAAGAGGAGCTGGAAGAGGTGGATGAGGGACCCCTGGGCCCTAGGGCTAGGTTGACATAAAGGGGCTCAGGCCGAGTGGGGCATCGGGCAGAATGCTGAGGGGCTGAATAGCCCAGGTTATGGGGAAAGCAGGAGGGGCGTGGAGGGTAGCTAAGCAGGAAGTCAGGGGGCCTGTGGAGAGGTGGTGATTGACCAAGCATGCCATATGAGGCATTGAGCCTATCTGGGAGCATGGAGCGAAAAGGACTCCAGGACCGGGTGGGGCCAGAGTAGGGGGAACCCTCATCTGCCTCAATCTCATAGTACAGGTTCTCTCCCCTGTCAAGTGGTGCGGGGGGACCCAGGGAGCTCCTCCATACTGGGGCTGGGGAGCTGGGCTGGAAGGATGTGCAGGCCAGGGGATACAAGCCTGGTTTGGGGACCCCAAGAAAGGGTGGCAGATACTCCCGGGGAGCTGAGAAGCAGCCAGGGGTTCTCACAGAAGAAAGAACCTGTGAGGAGACAGGACACAGAAACTAGGTTGATGTCTCTGGCATATCCCTGCAGCCCCCTCCCATCCTGAGCTGGGCACTGACCTGGGCAGGGCCTCTGCATCCCCTCCTTGAGATCCCCGTGGGCCGTGGGCTCCTCACCAGGCTCCCAACGCTTTGCTGCCTTGGTAGGGAGGGTGGGGGTCCTGGAGCCCAGGCACCAGGGTGGGCTAGGGGGTGGGAAGGTGGCCCATTCCCTGAGGTCCCCAGAGGCTCACCGCTCACCTCCAGGGACAGTGGGCGGCAGAAAGGGGCATGGGGAGCAGATGGGGCACTCCCATGCTCCTGTTGGTTCTGTCTCTGGGCCACCTGCTGAGCCCGCTCAGCCAGGGCCAGGGCCATGAGGCGTGCTGGGTTCTTGGGAGGTGGAGGTGGGGCCCCACCAGGGCGCAGCAGGGATAGGGGTGGGGGCAGCAGCGGTAAATCCATGCCAGACCCTACACAGAGAGGAATGGGAAAGGGCATCAGCCGGGTCTTGAGCGCAGCCTCAGGGTCTGTGAGGGTATAAATGGGCTGAGTAGGACTCACCATGCTGTCCTTGGGCTTCCTGGGGACCAGGTAGCACCAGCTTGCTGCACATCTCCTGTTGGCAGGTATCACTCAGCTGGGTTTTGGCTCCGTGAGGCAGCAGGGAGATGAGATGGGGGTGCAGGCCTGGGTTGGGGCTGAGTGCTGGTGTTGGGGTAACTGAGGCAAGTGTTCCCCCAGCCTCCAGCAGCTCCAGGACAGCGGGTGGCACTGATACAGCCAGGGGTTCTGAGATGTCCAGGGCAGTGGGTGAGGCAGAGCTGGTGGGCCCACAGGGTGAGAAGGCCTGGGGGGTTGACCTTGGTGGGAAGGCAGAAGCAGGGGCTGGGGGAGCTGGGCTGGCAGGAGGTGCAGGGTCCCCAGGAGTAGGACTGCTGCAGCGAAAGGTAAGGGGATCAAAGTCGAGCCCCCGGAGCCCCTCCAAGCAGCGGGGTGGGCTGAAGTCAAGATCGTCACCATCATCTAGCCAGGCTGAGTTTCGGTGAGAGGGGGAACCGGAGAGTGCCCCCAGCCCAGGTGCTGAGGACTCGGAGGACTCGGAGGACTCAGAGGACTCGGAGGACTCAGAGGAGGAGGACGAGGACAGGCTCTCACAAGAGCCAGCGGGTGCTGGGCCCACAGGGAAAGCATCACTGCTGGAGTGGGGTCGCCGTAGCCTGTGTAGCCTCTGGAGGCCTGAGAGGGTGGTAGGTGGGAGAAAGTTAGGGGTCAGTGCTCAGAACTTTACGTACCCGTACATCAGTGAGAATAGGGCATACAACCAGGAGTCTGGGGAAATAACATGCAGAGGCACTTCCCTGGATAGGGCCACAATGGCTGTAAACCCAGGGAGAGCTAGCTATTCAGACTCATGGTGACAAAGTAAGTGAATGGCAAGTCCCTGAGGAGAACCATTCCAGACCCAAAGGCCAGAATGAAGTCTGACAACCCCACAGGCTGTGAACATGACCAAGAGGATCTCAAGCTGCTGGGAGTAAATTGGAGCAACCACTTTGGGAAAACAATCGGGCCGTTTCTTGTTCAGTTGAACATGAGTATGCCCTAGAGCATGCACCTCCACTTCTGGGTACACACAGAGCCCTCTCAGGAGTGCGGGCATAGCAGGGAGTGCTCATAAGAGCCCCCAAATCCATTCGGAGTAGGAAGGACAACCAGCCCCGGATGGGATATCCACATGGAACACTGAAGATCAGCAGACAGAAGTGAGCTTGAGCTACACCTGGCAACACGATGGTAGTCTGCAATGCAGTTGTGAATGACAGGCAAGTTCCACATGCAGCACAATACCCCCTTTCTTCTACTACCTTTAATTGAAGTTTTAAAATGACTAACACTGCACAATACGTTTATGTATACCCCTGTACATGATAAAAACCTTAAAAACAAGAGGATGATGACCATCACATCTAAAGGATGCCTCTGGTGATGCCAGCAGGTAGGAGAGGGGAGGAGCTTTCAGGTAAGGTTGTGGGACTCTTTTAGTTCTGGCCAGTGGGTACGTGGACGTTCATTACATTATGTAAATTTTTTCAAGAAATTAGTAAGAATGTGAAAGGACCCTATATGGACCAATGATCACAGTGTGGCACGAACCAAGGGTGATGCTTTATCCAACTTATTATAGCCCATGTCCAAATTAAAAACTAATAAAATCCCAAGACACCCAAATTTGAAGTACAGCATATGAAGGCCAACTCAGGACCCCAGCTCCTCCCAGTTCGATCCTGGCACAGGCCAGGCCACCCTGAGCTCACCAGCCCCGCTGGCCTGTGATGATAGAGACTCCTCGCTCTTGGCAGATCTCAGTGTGACTGTGTCAGGTCGGCTACCTACAAGGAGAAGTAGAAGGGTCACAGGGCACTCCAGAGTGCCTCCCCCCACCACTATGCCAACTGTTTGACCTCTGACCTGAAGGCTGTGGTGGGGCACGCATGCCCCCCAGCCAGGGAAGAGGCTTTTTTCGAGGGATGCTGGGGCCCCGGCCCAATGCAAAGAAGGTCTTCCAGCTGCTACCCCCTGGCTTCCGCTGTTTCTCGCCTCTGTCCTCTTTCCTCCTGGGGTTTGGGTAAGACACAGGAGGCAGTGTGAGGAGCTGAGGCCTCCAGGCTAGACCCTCCTCTCCTCGGCATCCCACTCACCTTTCCGCAGGTGAGGCTGAGGCCTTGGGAGCTGTGGATTCAGTGGGTGTCCCCAGTCGGCCCTGGGTGCGAGCCTGAGCTTCCTCCAGAGTCAGCAGGCGAGTGGAGGGGCCACTGCCCGCAAGGGACTTGGGCCTGGGGAGGAGGCAGCGGCCTGGGGAGTTGGGAAAGTAGGCAGCTATCAGCCCAGGGGCCTTCTAAGGACACAGGCAAAGCCAAGCGCTACAGCCCAAGCCCCAGCCCCAAAGCATGCCCCCCTCCCCCGGGCTGGCAAGGCAGGGGGCCAGAGAATATCAGGCAGGAATGGGTGGGCAGCAGGCAGGTGAGCAGGAATGAGGCAGAACCAGCTGATGAGGCAGCTCCCAGCAGCCAGCGAGGGTAGTGGCTCTGGCTTCAGTTACCTCGGGCCAGAGGGCCCTCCGATGTGCTGAATCCTGATTGGGCTGGGGTCCGGGGCAGGGTGGGGAGTCTGGGTGGGGCCTGGGCAGGGTCAAGTCTGGGGACCTCCCACCTCCTCCCAGGTAGACCCCTGGCCCCAAATGCCCCCAGGAGCTACAAGGGGTGAAGGAAGAACGATGTCCGGGCCAAGAAGTGGGGATCCTGAGCGTAGGAGCTGAAATGAGAAGGGTGGGGAGGGGTGGGAGAGGCCGGGGCGGGGTCCTCAAGGAGCCAGGAGGGAGGTCCAGCTCCAGTGGGTAGAAAGAGGGCTGGGAGCCCACCTGCCCTCCCACACTGCAGCTGTGACAATGAGGAGGCAGTAGCCAGGACATCAGGAGATGGGACAAGCATACCTGCAGTGTCGAGGCCAGCAGAGGTGAAGGTGTCACTGAACAAGACATCCACGTGGGTGAGTAGGAATTCCACCACCACCGACTGCACCCGCACCTCGCGGAAGGCTGCTGCCCCACCCAGCCCCACTGACTCCAGCTCCATGGACCTGAATGGGAAGAGGGAGAGGGAGACCAGGTGCCTTGAGCCACAGGTGCCTTGAGCCACAGCTGGGGAAGGTTCTAGCTAGGTTAGGTGGGGAGCCGATTGGAAGCAATAACTGTCATTCAACACCTCTGACTTCAACCTACTAATCACATCTATAACCGGGTTCCCAAACACGCTCCCACGCCACCTTCCCCATCTCAGTCAATGCAGTCCTTTAAGTAGTTCAGGCCAGACACCTTGGAACTGTCTTTGACTCCTCTCTTTCTGTCACACCAACATCCAATCTGACCCAAAACCTTGTGGGCTCCACCTACAAAATCTATCCAGAATCTAAACTCTTCTCCACTGCTTTGCCCTGGCCCAGCCTCCATCCTCTCCCTCTGGAGCCTCACAGCTGCCTCCTCCCTGGTCTCCTGCTCCCATCTCACCTCCACAGTCTGTTTCCCATTCACAGCTGGAGGAAGCCATGAACACCTGAGTCATGTCAGGGCCCTCTGAGCTCAGAGCCCTCTCTTGGCTGCAAATGACTCCTGGTAAAGCCCTCACATGACCCACTACCCATAAATCACTCCTCTTCTATCTGGTCCCCCACCACCCATCTGATATCTCCTCTCCTTCATCCCTTTATTCACTCACTCATTCACCTCCAGCACAATGGCCTGCTTACTGTTCCTCCTGACTCAGCCCCAGGACCTTTGCACTTACCATTCCTTCTGCCTGGTTTGTTACTCCTCAGATATCCACATGGCTCCCTCTCTCACCTTTTACAGATCTTGACTCAAATGCTACCTTCCTCAGTGGAGTCTTCCCCATCCACCTTATTTAAAATTGTAAACCTTTTCTGTATTCCAGGTTTGTGTTTGCTTCTTTTTCCCCATAGTTCTTATGCCCACCATCTTATGTACCACCTATTTTATTTAGGACAGATAGCTTGCCTGTCTCAGTCACCCTAAAATCTTCTGGGCTTACCCTGCTGATGGCTATAAAAGACTTCTAACTGAAGCCTTCTCTGACACTCTAAACATTCCAAAATGCCATGATCCTGTGCATGTCCCTTCCCTGCTTTGTAATCTTTCTCCTCGCCACTCACTACCATCAGACCACACTGCATATTTTCTTAATTGTCCATCTATCCCATGAGAATGTGAGCCCAGGAGCACAGGGTCTTGCTCACTATTCTGTTCCCAGTACTGAGAACAGGGGCTGGCACACTGGAGATAATTAACAAATATATGTTGAATGAAATCAACAAGAGAACAAAAGTTGGGTGAGTTCCTGGCATAGGTGTAGGGGGAGACTTGGGGCTCAGCCCATGGGAGGGAGCTGTGGGTGACAGTCTGGTGAGCTGCAGCTTACCGTAGCAGGTTGGGTGCCCAGACAATGGCCAGGTTGCGGGCATGCATGCTGGTGTTGGCACTGTGTCTTGCCATGCGGGCCAAGTGCCTCAGCAGGTATTCCAGAGTCCTGGGGGTGAGAGTAGAAGGAGACACCTCACTTGAGCATCAACTCCCTTGTGAGCCCACCACAGCCCTTTCCTACCCATCCTGGTTTACCTGTAGTGGGGCGGGGGCAGCTGCTGGATGACATCATGGACACGCACCAGGCGTTCCTCCTCCCCAGGCACTGACATGGCCTCCTGAGATTGTGCACAGACATGATGCGGGCTGGCCCCCATGCATCCCAACATCCTCCAACCTCACCAGCTCCTTTACTCACGCTGAACTTCCCGTAGAGCTGATATGTGAGTAGGGGGTTGGGCAGCTCTCGGAAGTAGAGCTTGCAGAGGGAGGACACACTGTGGATGTCCTGAAGGAAGGTGGGGCCAGACAGTTCAGGGATCCTCTCACTGTCAAACTCATGCCTGAGACCACCAGGTTAAAGAGGAGAAAGACTTGTGTCAGAGTTGGTTTGCCTGGCTATACCCTCCCTCCCATTGTCCACAGATGGATGCAGCCCTCTTCCTGCCCTGGACTCTTCAGAGGCAGAGAATTACTTCATCTGTAATAACCCTGGGTGCCAAAGACAGAAGTGCCCCATTTTACAGAGGAGCACCCTGAGGCTCAAGTGGAAGGTGCTCCTGCCGGTAGCAACCCAAAACTATCTGATTCCAGAGTGTGACCATGCTACTTCCACCAAGTTGTTCTTCAAGAAGTCAATGGAAAATGTGGCAGAAATCCCGGCAGCCCTGCTCACAACTATCTAGTGGTGTCCCACTGCTTAAGGGTAAAAGCTCAATGCACAGGAACTCATGCCACAGCTCACACCCCCAGGCTCCACACTCTTCACTTCATGGCCTCCTGTTGGCCTCAACACTTGTGCCTCGCCCCTTCCCACCTCTTAGACTGTCATGTGTGCTGTCTCTCCTCACTTCAGAACCCTCCCATGTAAAAGCCAAAGTCCTAACAACTGTCAAAAAGGCCTTGCACGCTCTGCCCCTAATTACTTCTCAGACATCATCTCCTGCTACTTCCCCTTTGGACTGGCTGTTCTTTCCACCATGAATGTTTTTCCCAGGATATCCACATTGCTCGCTCCCTCCCTCCCAACCTACAGAAGGAGCTGTCTCCAAGAGGCCTTCTCGGCCCACCCTACTTAAAACTGCAATACCCCTCCCAGATTTATCATGATCCTCCTTATCCTCAAATCTCTTGTTCTCCATAGCACTTGTCACCTACTAGTAAACTCTCTCATTTCTGTTTGTCTCTGCCTCCAGCATGTGAGCCCCATGAGGGTGGGAGTCTCTGGTTGTCTCATTAACCACTGTATCCCCACTGTGGTCAGGTTGTCAGGGTAGGTTCTTGTTTGGCATGTGGCAGGTACTCAGTGAAATTGATCCCTCTACTTCCAACGCTCATTCTATTCTCACCTCTCAGGCCTTGGTCCGGGTGTCACTTGGTCCGGGAAGAAGCCCACCGTGCCTCCAGCCCAAATCTAACCCCAATCTATGCCTTCCCAAGTCCCAAGATCTTCCCAACTTGGCACATGACACAGGGCATAGACTAGGGATGATATTCAGTAAAAGTTTGTGGAGGAAAGGGATGGGTAGAGGGCCCTCACCGTAGCCTCTGGATATTGGATGACACGCCTGAGAGCCGGTAGATACCGTCCACCACCCCATGGGCCTCAATAAACTCAGAGCAGCAGCGAAGCACCTGGGGCACTGGGAGAAAGCACTGGGGTCAGGGCTGGACAGCTCAAATCCTGAGTGGGAGCAGTGGCCTAGGAAGGTGGGCCCGGGACCTCACCGTCTTGGCCCGAATTGCTGAGGTGCTCTCCAAGGTCGCAGCCAAACACCCTCTGCCGAAGGATACCTCTCTGTCTCAGGCGCTGCCGAGAAGGGCGGGAGCGCATAAAGGTGCGCAGGAGGCCAGCCAGCTTCCCACGTGGCCGGGGTACAGCTGCAGGGGGAAAAGCAGGCCACAAAGGATCAGTACAGTTATCAGTCTGGTGTGAGGGGGGCAGGAGCCTGACCTCTTGTTTTCATTACCTGAGGTCAGAGAGGAGACACCCTGGGAAGCTGGGATACCACATAGGGGACCATCAGCATCTGTGGGGTGAACCATAGGTGGAAAGGATGGATGGATGGCAGAACAAGAATGAAGGAAGGCCTCCCGACTTTGCCCTGGCACTTACCCCCCTTGAGTCCTGGACAGGGCCGCTCTGTGAATAGCTCCACACACTCGCTGGGGAAGAAACCGACCTGAGGAGGTATCAGGGTCAGTGCCTGGGCCACCCTAGCTGCTACAGGGCCCTAGCCCTACCTGTCTACTCCAATTCAGGCTCACCTGGAAGCCTCGCTTGCCCCGCCACCAGCTCCGATCTTCTGTGGGTGGCATGTCAATCACAGAGACAATATCTCCCACCTGGGAGTGGGCAGATGAGAGAGTCAAAAGCAGCTAGGAAGTGGGGAGTACAGCTGGAGTCGGCCCCTTCCCCACAGCCTCACCTCGAAGGACAGCTCATCTGGTGCCTGGGCCGTGTACCGTTTTACCACATGGGCAGCAGCCACCGCAGGAATATTGAGTGAGGCCTCCTCACTGAGGAGGAGTCGCCTGCCATGATTGTCCAGCTGATATGGAGGGTGGATGTGACAGGGAGAGCCCAGAAGGTGATAAATAATAAATAATAAAAAAATAAGAAAAGGTTCTTCTATGTCCAGTGCAGGCCACCATTTGTTTCCCATCTAGTCACTCAGAGCTACTGGTAAAACGCCTAAATTCATGCCCCCTCCATGACAAGGCCCCTTCCTTCCCCTCACATGTCCCAGGGCTCCCTGGCCCTGAAGTCCTCCTGATACACTCATGCACACTCACCCTCCATAGCAGACACTACACATCTTCTATCTAAAAACCTGCTGGTTTTACATGGATACAGAGTGTTTTGAGGGTTACCAGATGGGAGGGGGCATGGGAGAATGGGAGAAGAGGTGAGGGGGTTAAGAAGTACAAATAGGTAGTTACAGAATAGCCATGGGGATATAAAGCACAGTATAGGAAATGGAGAAGCCAAAGAACTTATATGCATGATCCATGGACATGAACAATGGTGGGGGGATTGCCTGAGGGAGTGGGGGCTGGGTGGAGGGGGACAAAGAGGGTAAAATCAGGACAACTGTAATAGCATAATCAGTAAAATACAATTTTTTAAAATGAGGTTCAAAACCAAATAAATAAATAAATAAATAAATAAATAAATAAATAAATATTGCCCTGGCTGGTGTGGCTCAGTAGACTGCATATTGGCCTGAGAACCAAAAGGTTACCAGTTTGATTCCCAGTCAGGGCACATGCCTGGGTTGTGGGCCAGGCCCCCAGTAGGGGGCGCACAAAAGGCAACCACACACTGATGTTTCTCTCCCTTTCTCCCTCTGTTCCTCTCTTTAAAAATGAACAAACAGCCAAAGAACTTATACACACGACCCATGGATGTGAACTAAAGTGGGGGAATGTGGGTGGAAGGGGGTGTGCAGGGTGGGAGGGGAATAAAGGGAGGAAAATGGGACAACTGTAATAGAATAATCAATAAAATATATTTTAAAAGAATAAACAAAATCTTTTTTAGAAATAAAATAAAAACTAAAAAGCCATTATTTTAGTCACTCCTAGCCAGGCCAAACCTATTTCTAACTGATATACCTTGAGATTCTCACATCCCCGCAGCCAAGCACCTGCTAAAACACACATACACACAAGCAGGCACTCGTTCTCTCTCACAGGCATTAACCCAAACAGACCCTGAAATGCCAATGCCTCCTCCTGTCTGGCTCATTTCCTTCCTGTGCCCATACACACTCCCAGGCTGCTTCTTGGTCCTCTGACATCCCTCACTCACTCCCAATTCCAAGCCCTGCTGCCCAGGCCCACCTCCATCCAGGTGAGCACAGGCCCACAATTGAGGTTACTGTCCACCAGTCCTGACAGGGTCTCCAAGTATTGCAGCAGCAGTGGCACCAGCATCTGTGATTAGATTGTCAAGGTGAGCTCTTGTGAGGAGACCCCAAGAGAGCCCACTGCCCTTCTACACTGCCTTAGCTTGCCTCAATGCATGGGTGCCACTCCACTGTTGAGTACTAAAATATTGTCATATCAGTTTGCACACAGGCTATGTCAAGCTCCTTTGTACTTCCATTGGTCTGGCCATATTGACCCTCCCAGGGAACACCCCAGAACTTCCCATGATCTTAAAACTAAAGGGAGCCTCCAGAACCTTGCTGCAGTCCTAGGGGCCTCTCCATTCTGATTGGTGGGACTCAAACCACACTCATGTTTAAGTATTTATGAATCCCCTCTGCCTTAATGGTTTCACACATCCATGATGAGGACATATCATAGTTGAGGCAGGGAGGGGATAACAAGCAGCTTACCTGGGAAGCCCTGGCACCCTCCGGAGGTGGGGGAAGCTCTGGGAGGCAGGAAAATCTCCGGTCAAATATGCACCGGTGGAGGTGGGCATCCAGGGAGCGGAAGTCATCATAACTGCGGAGAACTGGCCAGGAACGGCCCTGTGGGAGCAGGAGGGACAAAAAGGAGAAGTGGTTCCATTTTACTGAGCTGAGGACCATGGCAACCAGTCCACCGGGCTAGATGAGAAGCAGGGGTGGCCTTACCTGACAAGTCACTTGCACCCCAAACACCAGCTCATTCTCCCCAGAGAAGCTAGAGCCTTCACGCTCTGGAGACAGCAGGAGCTGTAGAGGGAAAGAAAGGCCCAGGTAAGGGCCTCACTTTTGTTCCAGTCCTAACCTCTCCAGGTGGCACTATCTAGGGATGGGCCTATGTTCCCTAAGGGCAGAGACTAGTGATGTCTCAATCAGAGTACAGGGTCTTAGCACAGAGTATACACCTAACAAAAAGTTGTTGCTGAATGAATAAAGAAAAAAAATACATGAATGACAAGCAGCTCTCCCCTTCTGTCCTGCAATTCCTGTCACTGACTGCTCAGATGGGTGGAGCAGCCAGTCCCAGGGTCCAGTCTTAGGAGTAGGGTAGCTGACATTGCTTCAGGGTTGGGTGAGATCTCATCTTCCCACCTGGGCGCAAATCCTCATACCTGAATGTGGCCAAAGTCAACATTCTCATAGTGGAAATGGGCACAGTCAGCCAGCCGAGGGAAGGGACCTCGAGGAGCTGAGAGCCTGGGGGACAGGTGACACATCACTAGTGGCTCTAGTGCTTGGCCCCCTTGTAAGCTAAGCCACTCCCTTACTTCTCACCTCTTCCCAGGCTTCCCCTTTGCACCGGGCGCCCCAGTCGGAGGTAGGGGCTGCACTGAGCCTTCCCCTGAGCCATCCAGGCTGTCAGTGCTGCGAGCCTGTGGAGCAGAAAAAAAGAATCAGAGGATCCCAGAGATGGGAGCAGAGATACAACAGGAGTATTGTTATCTTCCAATCTGGGCCTAGAGGCTGAATCACTCTTTACACTGGAGTAGCAGGGTAGGTCAAGGAGAGGTGAAGGCCATGCTGAGGATAGGCCTTCATCTTCCTGTATGATCTGGGGTGGGGGTGTGCCGAAGAGTAGGGGCCAGAGGTGAGGCAGGGAGAGAGCATGCTGGTACCATGTCTCTGGGTTTAAACTCCTCTTGTAGGCCCTTGAGAGAACAGTCATCTTCCACTTATGCCTCTCCACACCTCTCAACGATGTCTGTGCAATCACAGCTTCCATTTTTTCAGTCTTCCTGCTCTCAGCCTCTCCCCTCCTGCCAGCATCTTCACAGCAACAGTATAACTTTCACACAACACAATCCTACCTGTCTCTCCATAGATCATGGACCTTCAATGGATCCTTGTTGTCTCGAAGATAATTCTTTGGTCTGTTTACCTCTCCACCCTCATCTCTCCCCATTGCCTCCATTCTCAGAGTTCTCACATTTCTGAGTCCAACAAAAGCACCATTTTCTCATTTCCTTCTAGGCCTTTGCAAAGGCTGTTCCCTCTGCATGTAACACTCTTCCCTATTTTTTCACTAGGTTCACTCTTCCTCATCAACTCTCATGTTTCTTCCTCTCCAAAGTTCTCCCTGATCCTTCAGGTTGTATCAGTTACCTCTCCATCCCAAGGTTCCCCCATCCCAGGCTTGATGACTCTGAGATGCCACTGTCTAGTGACAAGTCCATCTTCCTCACTGGACTGTGACCTCCCCAGGATCAGGGCCTGGGACTGAGCCCTCAGCTCCCCAGCATTGTCCAGCACAGAGGTAGGCACAAAATTGGTACTCCTCACAAGTAGGGTGGTGTCTGACTCCTTGCTGGGTCCCAAAGCCAAGTGTCAGCCCAGTTGCCAGCGGGGGTGGGGTAAAATCTGATGAATAAATTAACCAGCTACCAGATGTGGACTCCCCAAACTGGACTCTGGCTTCTCCCTCCTTCATATCCCTGCAATCCCAAGTTCTCCTTCATCTCCACCCTCAGGTCTGTTCCCCTCCAACCCATGAAACTCCCAAAGGCAGGATGGGACCTAATCTCTTTGCACTTGGAGCCTGGGCTTGCAGAGGTCTCAGTGAATGTTTGTTAAGTGATCGAATGAAGAAATAACATGGATGAATGAGCAGGAGCAGCGTGGTGGAAGAGGGAGATGGAGTGGAGGGAGGATGAAGATAAGATGGAGAGAAACCAAGGATCAGTGCTGGCTTGGGGTTGGGGTGGAGTAAGGAGGACAGGAAAGCTGGAAAGGCTGAGGTAAAGGTTCTAGCTGATGGGAGAAGAGGGATGGTAGAGAGAGACTGGGATGGGGTGAAAATAATAAGAAAAGGATTAGGCTGAGGTGGAGCTGAGTGGGGGTGGGGCTAGAGAGAGAGGCTGGTGGTAGCAGGAGGAGGAGGCTACGCTGGGAAGGAATGGAGGTTAGGATAAAATGATGAAGATGGCTCTGGAGGGGGGGTTGGTGGGGTCCCAGGGAGCTTCAGCAGGTACCTGCAGGGACCATTTGGGGGATGCTGGGTCCTTCCCAGGACCAGCCCCTCCCAAGTCCAAGCCTTCGGCCACAGACCTCCATCCGGAGTGTGGAAAGAGATGCACGCTGAGAGGACGGGGCAGGATAAGGGCTTGGCACCAAGACCAGGCTGGGGGACGAGAGGGCCCGAGACTAGGGGTGAGGGGCGGTGCAGGCCTCGGGCTCGGGCGGGGCAGGGGGCGGGGCACGCGGGGCGGGGCCGTGCATGGACAGACTGCCACGCGGACCGACTGATGGCCGCATAGGCCCCCTCACCACCATGGTCGCGTGGCCTCCTCAGGTGCTGGCCGCGCTAGACACCTCGATCGTCGTTGTCCTCGTCGCGGATGCCGCCGCCATGGCGACACAAAGGGGAGGGCACAGCCGCTGGCGTGGACAGCTGCAGGCTCCGCCCCTAACCACTGCCTGTGGCTGAGGCGCTCGCCCCACTGGGGCGGGGACAGTAGGGACACCTTGCAGCCTCTCATTGGCTCCACCCTGCCTGAGGGGTCCAGCCCACAGAGCGGCTTTTCATTGGCTTCGGCTTGAGTACCTCCCTGGCTGAGTCTTGCCAGGATAAGCTTGACAGTGCTATGATCACGCCCATGACTGCTTTCATTGGCTTTCATTCCCCTGACACACACCCCCTTGCTTCTTTTTATTTTTAGAGAGAAGGGAAGGGAGGGAGAAAGAGAAACATCGATGTGAAGATACTTTGATCAGTTGCCTATCACACGCCCCGACAGGGGACCTGGCCCATAACCGAGGCATGCGCCCTGACTGAGAATCAAACCGGCGACCTTTTGCTCAATCCACTGAGCTACACCAGCCAGGGCTAAACTTTTCTTCTAACACTTTTAACGCTAAGCAATGCCCTACCCCTTAGTTCACTCAGTGACCACTCCTCTGACACTCATAATTGATACTCCCAGAGGCTCAGGGCTTTTCACCATCTCCAAGCAGCCTTTCAAAGTCTCAATCCTCTAAGCCTCACCTTGTCAGTCCTGACCCCAGCCCTTTCCACAGAATACAGAGGACATTGGCCCATGGACGGTTTCTACCGGTTCAGATGCCTTGCCTGGAACATAACCCTACGCACTATGTGACTTAGCTCTATCCACTGGATATTTTCCTTGCCTTCCCTACTGCTTATTACAGGCCAGCTTCCAACCTTATCTCTTTTCTTAGGAATGAGTTTAGCCTGCAATGTCACAACACAGCCATGTCCCCTAATAAAGCCAATCCCAATCGTTCCCCCCACCCCGCCATTGACTTAGCCAAGTTCAGAAAACACTAACAGCACCCCTTTCAAGATGACATTCCCACTGTTCATGCCCTCAACAAGGCTCTTAGTCTCAAAAGGTACATCCTTGTTTTTACTTTTTTTTTTAATTTATTGACTTTAGAGAGAGGAAGGGGGTAAGAGAGAGAAACATCAATTTGTTGTTCCACTTATTTTATGCATTCATTGGTTGACTCTTGTATGTGCCCTGATGGGGATTGAACCCACAACCTTGGTATATCAGAACAACATTCTAACCAACTGAGTTGCCTCACCAAGGCAGAGAAGGTAGATTGATCAAGGATCAATTCATTCATTCATCTACTCATTCATTCAAAAACTTCAATCACATAATCTGTGGAGACCTCAGTAACCAAAACAGGAAAACATACCCTGCCCACATAAAACTCAAAAGCTAGTGGGAGAAAACAATGAACAAAATAAACATTTAAAAATATAGATTAGGTGATAAATTCTATGGTTACAAACTAAATAGGGACTGGGGAAACGAAGTGTTGGGGAAGGGGTCAATTTACAGTTACTGATTTCAATTTATTGAACTTGCAAACTTCACTCCCATCACAGATACTTCCTACATGATGTTCCCTCTACCCAGAGTATTCCTCTCCCTCCACTTCAACCTCTGTAGTGGCTGCAAATTCTTTGACACTTCTCTCATAAAAAAGTAGAGTATATATCCCCTCCCCTTTGAATCTGGGCAGAATTCAACCAATAAAGAATAGTGGGCCCTAGTTGGTGTGACTCAGTGGATTGAGTGCCAGCCTACGAACCAAAGGGTCGCTGGTTCAATTCCTATTCTAGGGCACATGCCTGGGTGGCGGGCCAGGTCCCTAGGAGGGGGTGTGTGAGAGGCAACCACACACTGATGTTTCTCTCCTTCTCTTTCTCTCTCCCTTCCCCTCTATTAAATAAAATCTTTAAAAAAAAATAACAGTGTAATGGACACTATGACTTCCAAGGCTAGGGAGTAAGAGACAATGCAGCCTCCTCCTTGTCTACTGAAACAACTAGCTCTAGACTTGTTGAGGCATCATGTGAGAAATGTGACTTTGCTGAGCTAGTCATGTTTTGAGGAAGCCTAAGCCACAAGGAAATTGTGTACTAGAGTCAATAATTCCAGCTGATCATTTGAACCCTGGTGCCAGATTGTTTTATGCCACTAAGTTCTGGGGGTGGTTTGTATCCCAGCAACAATATTTGAAGTGGCCCTTTGTCAACTAGTTAATTCCTACCTGTCTCAGTTCAAATGTACTTTTCTCAGGAATCCTTCTAGGCCCTACTCACCCTCCAACTAGATCAAGTTCTTCTACTATAAACATCTTTTATTTCTTCTTATGTCTAAACATCTATTTCCTTCTTGTTGGTTTGATTTTTAAAAAGATTTTATTTTTAGAGAGAGGGGAAGGGAAGGAGAAAGAGAGAACATCATTGTGTGGTTGCCTCTCACACACCCCTCACTGGGGACCTGGCCTGCAACCAGGCATGTGCCCTGACTGGGAATCGAACTGGTGACCCTTTGGTTCACAGGCTCATGCGCAATCCACTAAGCCACACCAGCCAGGGCTCATTGGTTTAAATGTATAGCTTGTTCAAAAAGGCTGAAAACAAATATTTACCATGGCTGTGACAAACAGAAGCTACTTTTTACAGAAATATATTCCATATTTTAAATAAATAGATGTAGAAGTTGTATCATCTTTTCTAATACAGTAAGTTTAGAACTTTAAAGTAGTATCATTTCCTCTGCATTCTGTTTATGGAAGTCAAAGTTCTATCCAGTTTCAAGGAAAAGAAACCTAGATTCTACTTTTTGATGGGAAATATTTCAAGAACTTGTTGACAAAACAATAGTTTTTAATAGTCCAGACAGGTGATGATCACCTAGACTAGGGTGAAGGCTCTGGAAGGGGAAGAAAGGGTTAAATTCTGGGTAGATTTTAAAGGTAGAGATGACAGAACTTCCTGGTCAACTGAGTGTGGGTGTAAGGAAAAGAGAGGAGTCAAGGACAACCATGAGGCTTTTGGACCAAGGAGGAAGCAGAAGGACACTGAGGAAAGCTTGGGAGGAACAGGTTTAGGGGGAAGATTGGGAGCTCAGTTTAAGACCTGTGCAGTCTGAGACATCTCGTAGACCTCTGAATGAGGTTGGTGAGCAGGTAGAAGGATATAGGAGCCTGAGGTTTAGTGGCAAGGTCCAGGCTGAAGATAGAAATCTGGGGACTATCAGGACAGATAGGATTGTCCATTAAGCTACAATAGCACCTGGGAATGAGTATAGCTAGAGAAGTCAAGGCCAGAGCCCTGGATACACTAAAGTGACAGACTGGTGATGCTAGAGGCGAGGGAAGGGAATGCTTCAAGGAGGGAGAGCTCGATGAACCAAATGCTGCTGTAGGCTCAAACAAGGTGTGGACTGAGGACTAACCATTGTCCAGTTCTCTGATAACCCCATTAGTTTCAGGCCCAGAGGGGCAGTTCCTTCTCTCATGTGAGACAGGAGGATCCACTCCTGAGTTAAGGTGAGTCCCAGACTTGCATGAAGTGTTGCCTGGAATCCCTCCCCTGCTTGCCCTCAAAGGTGATGAAACCAGAAAAGATTCTGTATCACAAGTCAGAAACCAGGGTGGGGGTGGGGCAGGATGGAGGTAGGAGGCAGGGGGAGCCATTTCCCTAAAAGAGCATGACTCAGCCTTTCTATGACTCTGTCTTTTCTTAGACACAACCAGTAAACTGGAAAAAATAATTTCATTGGGAAAAACAGAATTTGTACAATTCAAAATCTTCTGGTCTCAGGTGAGGCCCCTTCCCTTCTCAGCGGCATCCTTGGGGGCCTAGGGGTGGGTGGGTGGGGGGTGTGGTGACCTAGCTGGAGGAGACCAAGAGCCTGAGTCTTCACTGTGGTCCAGCAAGAGGGATAATTGAGTGTCCACTTCCCTGGAAAAAAACCAGGTAGTAGAGACTGAGGTATGTGCTCAGGATTGGGGTCTGGGGCTGTGGACAGTTCTGGGAAAGGGGTTCAGAGAGGTGAGTACTCTATGGGGGTCTCAGAAGATTCAGGGTTCCAGTGTCTTAAATCCTGGAGATAAGTCACCTTTTTTGCTGCTGCAGCTCCGCCCTCTGAACCCTTAGCACCTGCAGTACAGGGTCCTCCTGGAACTCGCTACTGTCGGAGTCTGGGGGGAAAAAAAGAGGGAGCTCCAGGGGGCTGTACCCATAACGTGCTGGACTGCCATCCAGATCCTAGCAGCCTTGCACATATGCTCACCTTCAGCAGCCTGCAGAAGCCCAGCAGCCTGGGAGAGTATGTCCTCTGGCAGGGCGTGGTCAGCAGCAGGCGGTGATGTGACCACAGCTTCTAAAGATCCCGTCTTGAACAGAGGGGGCAGGGACTTGATGCCTGTGGAAGCCTTCTCAACTGAAGGGGGCGGGAACTTTGGCTGAGCCTGCCTGACTTCCTTGCAAAGCACCCACCCAGCTTTCAGAAACTCAGCCTTAGACGGATCTGGCTGTATCTCTGCCTGTGGAAACTGTGAATCAGATAGAGGGGGTTTCACCTTGGTTTGAGAGTGTGTGGTTTTGATTTTCCGAGATTCAGCTAGGGATGGAGGCAGGCCCTTGAGGGGAGAGTGCGTGTCCTCCAGGCTTTCCGGGAATAGCCTAGAGGCCACTACCTGACCAAGAGGGCCTCTGAGCTGCGGGCCAGGCCCTTGGTCAGCTCCTGTGACCTGTCCAGAAAGTTCCTGGTGAGGGGTTCCACCCCTCTGAGGCTTGGGGCCCTGGTGCTTGGGCTGGGCGGGGCTGCATGGCTCAGGGTTGGGCAGGCACTGGGGTGTGGTAAGGGGCATAGGAGTAGAGGCCCAGGGCAAACCCCCGGAAGATACCCATGGACCGGTCTGTGGTGCCCAGAACCCATCAGGGCTGGGGCCCCAAAAGATGTGTGGAGAGAACCCTGGGGTGATAGGAGGCCTCTCCACATAGAAGGCTATGTAGGGGGGACAAGGCCTGGCCACACTGCCCCAAAGTGGGATGCGGTTAGACTGTGTTCCCAGAGAACCAAGGGTCTCTGCAGGGGCAGGCGAAGTCTGAAGACAGGTGGGGACAGGGACCTAAAAGAGAGAATGCATAGAGTGTCCTCAGTCCTGCTCAGGCTTCCTCTTCCTCCAACTTCCCTTAGGATCCCCATCAGCCCCTCAGGTGCCTCCCTTCCCCATCTCACCGGAGTGGTGAGGGCAGAGGTCCCTGGCAGTACCCAGGTTCCATCACCCTGACTTCCTTGAGCCTGTTCAAGCTTCCGCCGCTGCCGCCACTGGTACAGAATGTCATCCTCTGGTTGCAGGGGTGCCTGGGAGGAGACCAGGGCTGGAGGAGGGATGGGAGCTGGTGCAGGAGTTGCTGCGGGGTGAGTAGAGGAAAGAGGGTAAGATAGGAGCCAAGGCAATAAGGAACCAGGGGGTAAGACAGGAACCTGATGACAGCCTGCACACATACCCTTCGACTGTACCAAAAGGTTATTCAGACAGGCTTTCCAGATAATGTCCTAACTCTTCTCTGGAGTGGGAAGTGGGGAAGGGGAAGGGTCAGAGAGTGGACTCATGGACTTCTCAACCTGTCATCATTCAATTCTTCCTTCATTAACAAGTGTTTATTGAACTCTTACTATTGAGCCAGGCACTGTTCTGGCTCAATACAACAGTGACTCACAGCAGGGCCACTGGCTGTCCTCAGTCCAGTGGGGCAAAATCACATCTTTCCCCATCACCCAGAGCATCATTTCAACCATGATGATCAATAGGCTACCACTGTCTCTCAGAAGCCCTACCATCTTCACTACACACAGAGGGAGGGGCATAGTCTCAGACTTCTCTCTTCTTCCCTCCCCTCTATATTCCCCAAAAAGATGTGTGATGTGAATCCTGTGAATCTACTTCCAAACCTGGCCACATCCCTCTACTTTTCTCTTCAGGCTCTGGCCCAAGCCAAACTACCAACATCTCTCACTGGGTATTGATAGCAGCCAGGGGCAGTTTGTTAACACTCAAGGAATATCATGTATCCTCCCTACTCAGACCCTTCCATGGCTCCCCAGTACTAAGATAATGACCAGTTGCCTCCCCAGGCCTGCTTGGCCCAGTGTAACCTGACCCCTGCCAATCTCTCCATCCTTATCCCACATGACTCTCACCTCTGGTTCTTGCCTTTTCTAGCTCATTGTCTGTACCATGTTCCCTTCCACCTCAGGTTCTCTGTACATGCTAGAGGGCTCTTGTCACCACCATCATTCAGGTCTCCATTCAGATAGCATCTCTTCTGGGAAGGTCTTCTCTGACATCCCAACATCACAATCCTCTCCTGCATGCCCTCATTTCTGCTTACATTTCACATTTGCTTGTGAGGTAATGTAGCTACTCTCCGCACTACACTAACTATGCTGTGAGTACCCTGAAGATTACACTGTGCATAGTTGGTTCACTGTGGAATCTCCAATCCTGCTCACAGGGCCTCATACACAGTAGGAATTTAATGTTTGTTAGATGAATGAATAAATTAAATCTGCAATAAAACTCATGAAGTAGGTACTAGTTTTATCCTCATTTTTACAGATGAGAAAACTGAGGCTCAGAAAGAAAAAGTGAATCAAAGGTGATGCTTCGGTGGAGGGAAGAATCAAACAGGCATTTTAGCTGGATCACACAACATGCATGAACCTCTGTTTACTAGCACTAGCCTGTTGCCATTCATGGGAGCCCCGTGAGACACAGAGCACCTGTCCTGTGCTCCACTGCATCCCAGGACCTGGGCACTGAGTAAAAGTAACGATAATGATGGCAGTAATAGTAACCCAGGTCCTTAATCTCATCTCTGAAATCTTGGGAGCAGAAATTTGAGAGTTCAACAGTTTGCATGTTTTAGCAAAGTTGTATGGTATGAGAAATGTAGGCAGGGGTCTGGGGCAGTACACCTGACTCAAACCCATTGGTATTCAGTTGAACAATACGCAATTGCCAATATTCAACAATTTCTTACTTACAAAGGCAAAAATTTCATATGGTTCAATGTAATATATCCACCGTAAAAAGCATGAAGTCACCCTAAATAAGATATAGACAGTAATTTCCTTTTTATTGTTAAGGTCAGATTTTGCTGTCAAATCGGGGGATGGTGCAAAATTTGCAAAAAGCATTCTGACTTTGGACCTCTGTATTCAGAGAGGCAGATGGGATATAGAGAGAGAGCTTGTCATACTAATGACAGCTACTTATTAATAGAGTGGTGCTAACTACTGCATGTATTCACCAATTCATTTAATTTTCACAACACCCATAGCAGAGGAGTACTATTATCCTTGTCTTAAAGTTGGGAAAAGAAAAAAGGCCCAGAGAGGCCCAAGGTCACACAGCTGGTCAGTGGCAGAGCTGGGAGTCACGCCAACTGCCCTCAATCCTTGCTCTTCAGAACTCACCACATGCCTTGGAGTCAGAGCTCTTGCTGGAGTCAGGGGTGAAGGTCTTGGAAGAGGGAGAAAGGCCATCAGACCCGATGGGGAATGAGGAATTGTTGTCATTGCTGAGGCTTCGGGAGGAGGAGACAGAGGCTTTGCTGTAGGAAGAAGGCAGAAGTGAGGCAACAGGGGTCTCAGAGGCAGTGGGCCAGGCCTGGAACTGTAGGAGTGGGGAAGATGATGGGGGTTGGGAAAATACCTGTGTTTCAGCAGCTTGGCAGCTCTGCTTTGCAGGCTCAGCATCTCCAGGTCCAGTAGGGATGAGTTCCATGTGCTGAGGTTCTGTGAGGTGAGAGGGTAAGAGGCCAGCTCCCACTCCAAATGCTGTTCAGAAAAGGGCTCCAAACAAGAGGGCCTGGAGTACGTATCTGCACTCCACCTGGTACCCTCACATGCTGGCTTAGAATTTGCTCCTTCTCCTCAGGGAAAAGTGACCCAGTTTTCCTCTGTGGATCCACACCCCTCAATGCAAGCATTTTTGTGGACCCTACTTTCCTGAGTAGGCCTGGCTAATCACAACAATCTGCCCTCTGGTTCCTGTTGATTTTGAGTAAATGAAAGTAAGCCCTGGGCCTATGGATGCAGCTATTGGGAAAGACCCTTCTTTCCTGTGGATTAAATAAGCCTAGAGCTACTGAAGCCACTTAGCTACTTTGAGTGGAAATCCTGCCTGAGACTGAGCCCAAAAAGAACAGAGCCATGGTAGTCAAGTTCCTCCCAATAGCGTTTAAACACCCGGATCCAGCCATGTCTGAAAACATCTACTTTTGGATTTTTCTTATTGTGGTAGCAAACAAATCCTTTTTTGTTTATTTGTTTGTTTGGTTGGTTGGTTAAGCTTCCTTGAATTGGGGATTGACCCTAATTCCATCCCAGGGCTGATGCTGTCAGTTCAGGTACACAGGGGAAGGAGTGGATGGGGATGTCACCTGCTTGATTTCCTGAAGGGGGGCCAAAGCCTTAGCCTGTGATGCACCGGCCACCTTGGCAAGAGTCGGGACTGCTGTGTTGAGTCTTCCTTCTGGTTTATTGGCTCCTGCTGAGAAGTCCCAATTGATTTAGAAGGGCCAGGAGGAGTGTCTGGTGGGAGTATTGAACAGGAAAGGTTTTGAGCCAGCAGTGGATGGGGCTGAAGCAAGTACCTGTTGCAAGTTTACTGCTAGGATCTGGAGATTCAGGCTGCAGCCACCAAAAGTCAGCTGGAGTTGGACCTGCTGTCTCGCGTTCCTCTCTGCTTGTGGGCGGAGCCTGACGGAACCGGTTTATGAACCTGTGGGCCTCAGAGAATGGGAAGTGGGTGGGGTGAGGAGAACCAAATCATCATCATCATCATCATCATCATCATCATCATCATCACAATAGCCAATGCTATTGAGCACCATGGCAGCTCCTCATAGTTGTCTCTCAATATCTGCTCTTTTCTTATACAGTAATACAATATTATGTAAGACTAATACTAGGCACATAGCCTCTCTTCTAAAGATACATTTATCAGGTACCCTTGTAGCTTTATGGCCATGTAACTAGGTTTTTTACTAACAGGATATAAGGAGATGTGATTCTGAAAAATGGATGTTGTGGGCTATTTTGGTCCATGAAGGAAAGGGCAACAGCCTAGGGCTGGGACGGCAACAAGATAGAAGGAAACTGTATCTCTGACCCCTCAACTAGGGGCTGCCATATCAGCTCTGGTTACTTCTGCCTGGACTGTTAGGTGAGGGAAAAATAAATGCTTTCTTGTTTAAGCCACAATTAATTTGGGACTCTTTGTTATAGCAGCTGAACTAGTGTCCTACAAATCCAAGTGCTCACCATGGGACAGGCATTGCTGTAGAAGCTTTACTAACAGTTGACAGACCTAGACAGGCCTAGGAGGAATGGAAAATCACCAGGCAGGAAACTACACCATGGGAAACTGCGGCCTGGGAAACTGCCTGCTGACCCTACCCAGGACAAACAGATCCTCACCTAGGATTGGGGTCTGGGGTCGGCCTATCCTACATAACAGGATGCAGCTTTAACCCGAAGCTGACAAGATGTATCAAGAACAATGGTCAGCAGAAATGGCACCCAGCAACCAGCTCTAGCCAATCAGACTCTGACACCCCAACCAGTTACCCATCATGGGTTTTTGCTCTTCAAAACTCTGCCCTAAGAACAACAGAGCGAGTCTTAACTCCATTGGTTGTCTCCCCAGCCTCCCTAGGTTGTCTCCACTTTCCCTTTTCTCCTTGCTAATAAACCTGCTCTTTGGTTTGCTGTGTCTGACTGGTTTCTTGAGCGATCTGACCTAACAACAGTAACTCATTGAAAGCTTAAACAGCCCTAGAGGACATGTTATTCATATTCCCAATTTACAGACAAAAAAAACTGAGGCCAAGCTCATATAGGAAGTGACGGAGCTGGGATCTGAACCCAGACAACCTAGCTCCAAACTCTTGACACACATGAAATGTGGTCCTGAAAGTGCTACATAAACAATGCTGGCTGTGGTGATTATTACAGGATGCCTGTCCAACCCCCTCAGTCTTTCTTGCCCTTTAGGGCTGATGGTACTTACCTGGCCACCACAGAATCACCACTGTCAATTAGGGTGGGTGGTTGGGAGGCACCCATCTGTTCCTCAGTGGTGTTGGGTGGGGAAGGGGTCTCAGAGCTGGATGGCCAGGACTTCTCAAACAGCTCAGGGGTGTTGTAACCTGTGGCCAGAGTATTGGGAATTTCTGGGATCCTGGATCTTTGGGACCTGGATGGGCTCAGGGTCTAAAATAGGGAAGGTGGGGAGAAGAAAAAGTGAGACCTGGGGACCTCTCTGTAGGAAAACAAACACACATGAAGTCTTAGTCCAGAGGGAAGGAAACACGTGTCACAATGGTAACAACTCAGAGTAGATGAGCTTGTGATCGTAGAGGACTGGAAAAGGAAGGGACATGGGGAGGGACAGAGGAGCTGTCTCTTAATCTCTCACCTGCATCTCTTATTACAGGTCTTCCCTCTAGTCATCACTCCCTTCCTACTGGGCTGGCAAACAGCACTCTGTGAGGTGTCCTCACCTTGAGGTGCCAGGTCTGGCTTCAGGACGGCCAATAGCAGCTTTGACTTAGGGGAGCATCCCCAAAGGGGCTGTCTTGGGTGGAGAAAACTGGCAGGCTGCAAGGGCAGAGTAGGGTTGGTAGGCAGAGCTTGGTTATTGCAGCTTGGGAGGAGTTGGGAGGGGAGTGTAGGGTGGGAGGATGGGAAGAGGAGGGCAGAACAGACTACAATTCCCATGGATTCCTGTAAGAGATGGACTATAATTCCCCTGGTGGAGTCTCAATAAGAGAAGAACCCAGAACTTCAGGTCAAGACAGTGGCATAGGCAGACATGACTCGCCTCTCTCACAACAACAACAAAATTACAACTGAAATATAGAACAATCATCACTCATAAGCAACATAAATCCAGTTGAATGGAAGTCTGACAACTACGAAATTAAAGAAACCACATCCATCAAGTCTGGTAGAAGGGGTGCAGATGCCGAACAGGCTGGTGTCTTACCCACCTGTGGTAGATAAAAATTCAGGAGGGATATCTTGGGAACCAGGAGTCTCAGCCCCACACCAGGACCCCCAGCCCAGGGTTCCAGTGCCAGGAAGATAAGTTCCCACAACTTCTGGCTGCAAAAATCAGTGGGGACTGAGTTGGTGGAAGAAACTGCTGGAGCCCCAAGCAGTTCCTTTCAAAGAACACACACACGGACTCACCCACACAGACTCACTCTCTGGACTCTGGCAACAGGGTAGTGGCTTGAGGGACACCAATGGTGTAGAGGGGGAGGCTGAAGTGTCTGGTACGAAGAAGAGTAGAGCCCATTGTCCCTTTTCTGGGCCCTCCCCCAAGAGTGGCAGACTGGTGCCTATCTAAGATTCCATCAACCTGGCTAACACTGTTTGACCTGCCTTGGAGATCTGCAGAGACTCTGCCATGCCCAACTTATGGGCCCTGCACAAGGTACTTCTCCATATAAATGGTCTTGGCTCATACTTCACAACTTCCTAAATCCTCTCAAACAAGCAGCAGCTGGCCTCACTGAGCCCCAGGCCTAGAACTAATAGCCTAGATTCACAACTTGGCTTCCCCTGGAAATCCCCAAGCCCAGCACAAGTAGCAGCCATTTCAGATTGCTCTATAGCTCAGGCAGGATGGCCCAGGCAAAACACAAGTGGGGGCTGATCTTGGCCTGCACCATCTGGGAAACCCCAGGGTCCAGGGCACCCAGTCAGAGATCATGTCAGAGCACCACCACCCTGCCCCTGCACAGCTGATCCTCCTCGGAGGGTGGAGAGTAAATGGTCACAGACAATCTTGGCAGCTAACTGGCCTGGGTAAACCCCTTCCATTGATCTGCTGACAGCAACCAAGCCTCAACTATAAGAGGAGGGTGTACTCAGTTCCCACAAAGGGTGAACCCTGAGTACCTGCTTGGGTGAAAGGGGAAGCTGTGACCCACTGGACCCTATAGGACACCTACTACATTAGCCATGCTACCAAGACATGTGGTCATAGCAGCTCTACCGAATATACAGGGAGGCTGCCGAAACAAGGAGACAAAGAAACATGGCCCAAATGAAAGAACAGATCAAAACTCCAAAAAAAGAAGTAAATGAAATGGAGATAAGCAATCTATCAGATGCAGTGGGCAAAACACTGGTTATAAGGATGCTCAAGGAACTTAGTGAGGACCTCAATAGCAAAAAAAGATCCAGTCAGAAACAAAGGACACACTAATTGAAATAAAGAACAATTTACAGGGAATCAACAGTAGCGTGGATGAAGCCGAGAATCAAATCAATGATTTGGAACATAAGGAAGCAAAAGAGAACCAATCAGAACAACAAGAAGAATAAAGAATCCACAAAAAACGAGGGTAGTGTAAGCAGCCTGTGGGACAACTTTAAGTAACCCAACATTCTCTATGTAGAAGTGCCAGAAGGAGAAGAGAAAGATCAAGAAACTGGAAATCTATCTGAGAAAATGATGGAAGAAAACTTCCCTAATTTGGTGAAGGAAATAGACATGAAAGTCCAGGAAGCACAGAGTCCCAAACAAGATGGACGCAAAGAGGCCCACTCCAAGACACAGCATAATTAAAATACCAAAGGTTATCCCTGGCTGGTGTAGCTCAGTGGATTGAGCACTGGCCTGCAAACCAAAGGGTGGCAGGTTCAATTAGGGCACATGCCTGGGTTGCCTGGCAGGCCCCTGGTGGGGGGCACACAGGAAGCAACCACACATTGATGTTTCTCTCCCTCTCTTTCTCTCTCCCTTCCCCTCTCTCTCAAAATAAATAAATAAAATATTTAAAAAATAAAAAAATAAAATGCCAAAGGTTAAAGATAAAGAGATGGCAGAGTGGGTGTGGGAGAATGGGTGAGAAGTGAGGGGATTAGAGTACAAATAGGTAGTTACAGAATAGCCATGGGGATGTAAAGTACTGTATAGGAAAAGGAGTAGCCAAAGAACTTATGCACATGACCTGTGGACATGAACAAGGGGGGGGGGGATTGCCTGAGGGGGTGGGGGTGCTTGGTGGAGGGGAGCAAAGGGGGAAAAATCAGGACAACTGTAATAGCATAATCAATAAAATATAATTTAAAAGGAGAAGAACCCAGAAAATGATAACCAGTGGTACTCAACACTAGGTCCAGTCTAGTTTTCTTTTGAAAATACAGCAGTTGTCTTTTGAAAATACAGATGTGTGGTCCTCACCACAGACCAAAAGAATAAGAATTATCTGGAAGCGGGAGCTAAGAATCTATCTTTTTCTCAGCATCCCAGGTGATTTTGAAGTGGAGCTTGAGTTAAGAACCACTGCTAAACCCAATCACTGTACACTTCCCGTAAATCCTTAGGACACTAAGGAGAGAAGGGTAGATGGACTACAATCCCCATCAGTCACTGGGCTCGGCCTAGGCAAGAAAGGTCAAAAACAAAACAAAAGAAGACAGGGGAGTCTGGGGGCAATTTCAAAATTAAGAAACTTTATTCCCAAGATGCCTCCTAGCCATCTTAGGGAAAAAACAAACAAACAAACAAACCAACAAAAAAACGGTCCGTGGGTCAATTAAAGAGTGGAACGTAAGACGCTATGGGATCCCCGGCTTGGAAGTTGCAGTTCTGTGCGATTGAGAAGGAAAGACTCCAGACCCCAGCAAACTTGACTCTAGGCTGTATGGCTCTCACCCTCGGTTTTCCCCAAGCCTCCTGTGGTCCCCGGAAGAGAGATCCGCCTCACCGGCGATTCATCCTGCAGCTACCTCAGCCATTTCGCCTGCTCCTCTCCTCCACCTGATTGACTCCGCGCGCCTCTCTGTTGCTTAGCAATGCCCTATCAGTCCCGCCCCTCCCCAGAAGTACCCGCGCGGGAAGATAGTAGCCTCCAAAGCGACCAATGATAGAGAAGAAAATAAAAGTAATGGAATGTGACCAAAGGAGGGGTGTCCCACTACTGGCTGTAAAGGCGGCCTGACTGAGAGAGTGTGTTTGGTTGGAGAACCACAGCGTGCAGGAGTAATTGGAAATCTTGTGGACCCATGCGAAGTACGCGAAACTGGTCTAGAGGTTTGGAAGGGGTTCTAAAGTACAATCGCTTCCCTGCAGTCTTGCCTTCCAACCACGCCCCCTCTTGCTGCGGAAATGTCGTCCAGACTCCATTCCAACCGTTTTTCTCGTTGAAGGGGCAATCAGGGAGACTGTCCCCTTTCTAAAGGGTGGCCCTCCAACAGTCGGACCTGCAGGCTTGTCCTGCACAGTTACCTAACTACTGTTGTCTTGCTGCAGGAGCAGCTGGTTGCGCCAAGTGCCAAGCCTGGGCTCCTGGCCACGTGGCTGGATCAAAACGAGCTATTTCGGGCCAGGCGCGCGGCCCTGGGGGCCAGCCTGGGCTGTTCTTGCCCACGTCCCCTGGCCTCTGCTCACCTGGCAGACCCGACTATCCTGCGCATCAGGGGCTGAGTCAGAGGCACAAAATTAGGCCCGGCTTGCCTGGGGGCTGGGCTGAGATGGGAATAGGGTCTGTCCTGTGTCCTCCTGACAGTTTGGCTGGTCCACTGCATTCCCTATACCCAGGATTCTGCTCTTAAGACTGCCATCTGCGTCATCTCCAAAGCTGCCTGCGGGGCGGGGGTGGAGTAAGGGACTGAGAACTCTGCAGAGGGCTTCTCAGGCCCTGGGTCTCCAATGCCGCGCTGTACTCGCCACTCTAGCAAGGCTCCGCCTCTTCAGCCTTAGTTTCCCCTTCGGGAAACTGGAGAATCTTGATACCTCTGTGGCATCCAGCAGGAGCTTAATAAATGGCCAAGTCATTGTTGGTTTTCTAAATAAGGCTCTGTTAGTGTCTAGGTCTGGCCGCAGTCCGAATGTCCCGGGGCGGCCCGCGGGGCGGGGGGCGACACACAGCGTACTATAAAGCAGCGGCGGCGCACGCTGGGACACTACGAAGCGTAGGCGGTGGCGGAGGAGGATCAGGATGGAGATTCCAGTCCCTGTGCAGCCGTCTTGGCTGCGCCGCGCCTCGGCCCCGTTGCCCGGGCTTTCGGCGACCGGGCGTCTTTTTGACCAGCGCTTCGGTGAGGGGCTACTGGAGGCCGAGCTTGCTGCTCTGTGTCCCGCCGCGCTAGCACCCTACTACCTGCGCGCACCCAGCGTGGCGCTTCCGGCTGCCCAGGTGCCAGACTTGGGGAGGGGCTGTAATCCGACTACTTCCAAGACTCGGGGTTTCGTCACCCCGGGAGTGGGGGTCAGGGAATGGACAGTCCCTTGACTTTGAGCGAAGTGAAGAGTCCGGCCACTCAGAGGGGTTTCTGGAGTTCCTCAAGTACGGAATCTCTGAGGCTGGATTACTGAAGTGGATCGGAGGTGCCCGTCTCTCAGGGTCTCAGTTCTAAGGGGACTGATAGGGTGAAGTGGTCACTCTGTCTTGGTGACTTTGAAAGAGGCTGGAGACCCTGGACATGCCGGGGCGAGGGAGGGGGGATGGAACCCAGTCATTCTGAAGGGCTGGGGGACTTCCCAGTGACTCCTGCGGGGAGGGGATGTTTTGTTATTCTTGGGAAAGAGAGTTTGGAGACTGGGGTGACCCTATGTATCCTGGAGAGGCAGAGGGGAAGAAGGGTCCGGTGACTCGAGAAAGGGGGGCCTGGAAAATCTGAGAAGTGGGGGAGGAGTACTGATTAACTGCTGAGGGCACAAGTGGTCCTGTGACACGAATGGGAGGTTAGAAAGAGGACTCTGGAGACTGGAAAAGAGGCAACCTGTCAATTTCTGGCTGTAGGAGCAGGATGTTTGTGGCAGCAAGGGCCCTGGGGGCTTTGAAAGGAAAGGGGGCTGGGGAGTGAGTGTTCAGAAGGAAATGTTGACTATGGAGTCGTTGACACTGGGGCAGTAGGGCGAGCCTCACTCTGTGAGGCAGAGGTCCTTCACTTGGCGAGGGAAGGTGGCTTCATCACTCTGGGTGAGAGGTGGATGAGAGTAGTCGGGATGAAGAGGTCATCGGTAGGAAAGGGGCTTCCCAGTTTCGGAGGCCAGGGTCAGCTGCAATATTAGAACCGACCAGGAGAGCTTTGCTGGGGCCTGGGAGCCCCGCCCCGCCCCATGACTATTGGCTGTGCGCAGGTGCCGACTGACCCTGGGCATTTCTCGGTGCTGCTGGATGTGAAGCACTTCTCGCCAGAGGAAATCTCTGTCAAGGTGGTTGGTGAACATGTGGAGGTGCACGCCCGCCATGAGGAGCGACCGGTGAGCCGGCTGGTGGTGCAGACACAGAATCCCGGGCGAGTTCCTCTGGCCTAAGAGAGGGGGACAGCGACAGGGAAGGGTAGGGCTACCCTATCTAACCTCTCTCCTTCCAGGATGAACACGGATACGTCTCTCGCGAGTTCCACCGTCGCTACCGTTTGCCACCTGGCGTGGACCCTGCCGCTGTGACGTCAGCGTTGTCCCCCGAGGGTGTCCTGTCCATCCAGGCCTCACCTGTGCCCGCTCAGGCCCCACTGCCACCACTAGCTCCTGCCAACTTGGGACCTGGGCATGCGTGAACCCTGGTAGCATGCGCAGGCCCCTTCTTTTAAAGCCAAACTGACTCCGCCCAGCCAGATATCTCAAGCATGCCAAGATCGCCCCCCAACCCCGTCCCCGCCCAAACCAGGATCCAGCCCAGACCCCTCCAACCTAGACTCAGCTCTGATAACCTAGACCTTTTCCACTGGCACTCCTGCTCATATGCCCCAACACCTCCTTAGTTTCCAGACCCTATAAGCACGACCCCTCAGCCTAGTTTCCTATTTACAAACTCCCTCTTTGGCAGATAAACCCACTCAAAACTCCCTATTTCCACCAGTCTCCCTACGAAAATATCTCCACTGTGACACCAGATTATGATATAGATAGCTCTGCCCCAAGCCTAAACCAGTTAAGCGCAATCTACCCCTGGGCAATGTCTCAGACTGTACAGACTTCCCACACCAGATCTCCCAGGCCTGGTCTTCCCCTAATTAATCTCAGCCAGCCACCTTCAGACTCTTGAATCCCTTTTCGGACCCTCCCCCTTGGACACCTATTCTAGGCCAACCAGTACCCTCAACCTCAAAATGTAGATACCCTGCCCATCTCCCCAGACTCTGCACACTATCCCAAACTCCCATCTCCAACTTTACCCAGGACCCCGTCTCCAATCACAGGCAATCCACCTTCCAGACCCTTCCCCTGACTCTCCAAGACCCAGCCCAGCAGCCACTTGCTTTTATTCTCCACACTTTCTCCCTCCTTTAATTCCCCTCTGTCCCAACCCCTCACTCCTACCTAGCTCCACTCCCCCAATAAACGTGCTAGAGCGGTGCCAACTGCTTTGTATCTGGACCTGGAAGGATGGGCTGGAGCAATCTGAGGCCAGTGTGAAGAAGGGAAATGTTTATTGGGGTGGGATGGGAGCAGGGGAACATCACTGTCGCTCATACATCTCCCGTAGGATCTTCATGCTTTCTGAGTAACGAAGCTGATTCCGATGAGATGCCTCCTTCCACCTGCAGTGGGGGTGGGGAAGCAGAGGGAGGACTCAGCAGTTGGGGCAGAAGCCATAGAGGGGCAGCAGGTTGGGGATGCTCACCTCTGGCGGATGCGTTTCCAGCGCTGCATGTTGCGGTAGATGAGTGTGGAAGGTGAGGGCTCAGGCTCAGAGGGCTGTGTGGACAGAAAGGCCAGGCTGGATGGCCATGCCCAAGTCCCACAACATATGTCCCATAGCCCTGGGTAAGTCTTGCAGACCCACCTCATCATCAGGGGTACCATGGGTCTCTGGCTGCAGTGGGGATGGAATTCGGGATCTGCAGGCATCTCCAGGTAGCCCAGGGGCTGTAGGAGGAGGCAGCTTGTACACATCACAACTCTTGCTGTTGGTGACCTCTGAACCCTGGGGACACAAGAGCACCATACCAGGCCCAAAATGTCAGAGAAGAGGGCCAAGGATAAACATTTTACCCCTCCCACCTTTGCCAGTGACAAAAACAGGAGAGTCTCACCAGGGACCTGTATTTCTGAAGGATGGGGACCTTACCCAGCTTGGGGGTCAGGTCTGCCCCAGGAATCCCTGCCTTCTTCTGTCCAGCCCAGGGACCCCCACCAACCCCTATTCAACCAGTTCAGAGACTCCCATCTATGCCTGCCAAGCCTAGGGGTTTCCCATCTGCTCCTTTAGATCAGGTGGCTACACCTGTTTATACTAAGGATCCCTCTCTGTCCCAGACCAGATAGCTATGTCTGCTCTACAGAGCTCCCTCCATACCCCTAGTCTAAGGGTTCATATCTGTGTCTCACTGGATCCAGGAGACATTGAAGAGACACACACACCTGTGCCTGTCTATCCTACTGGCTTGTGACCATCTACCCACTCACTCCCTGGCTGTTGGGCAGGGGCCTACCACCCATCCCACCTCTTCATCCTCAGGCAGCGGAGCCAGTGGTGAGCTGGGTGAGCGTTCACGCTCACGTACTGAGGGGCTGTTGCGCATCCAGGCACGGCAGATTGGGTATAGCGGTGTGTTCTCACTGAACTGAGCCAAGTCCACACTCCGGTCAAACAGCTTAATCACATACGTGTCTAGAGTGGTAGGAGCGGGAGGTATGTGAACATGCTCACATAGCCCCCTATCACTGATCACCCTCTAGGGCCACCACCTACTCACTGGATCGTTGTGGCCCTCCTTCAGCCAGTCCATCATCCATCTCCCTCCTCTTCTTCCTCCGCTGGTGAGGGAAGCGGGCGGATGGCCTGTGTGAGTTGGGAGAACATCAGAACCAGGGCTGGGGACCTCTTGTCACCTGGCTGGGACCCCTGCTACCTTACCGTTTGCCAGTGGCTGCAATGGAGCAATCCCTGTGGGGAGAGACAGGACATTAACAGGCTGACCCTTGAGCAAATGCTTGCTCAAAACCCCCAAAGGACACCCTAGTGATACCGAGATCAAGCCTGAGGTGCTCACATGGACCCCACTAACTCTGTAGGCTTTGTGTCCTATCCACATCCCTGGGGCTCTAGAAGCCAACTATGAGGGACAACTATAACTTTCTGCTGCCACAGGGTCTTTGTGCACAGAGTGATTAGGACTGTGGTGGAGGGGACACAGTGGTCAGGGCTTGGATGAGGGAAGTCATTCACCACAAACCCTCAGATACTGATCCCATCAACAAAACTTACTTGCTGTGGGTATCTGAGGGGGTCTTCCCGGCTTCCTCATCCAGACGCTCCCTGGTAGCAGAAGAGAACTGTGGGCTGAGGGGTCCAAAGGCCCAGAGTAGGAAGGCAATGAGTGGCCTCTCCATTAGGCCCCTTCTTCCCTAAGCCAGGTTCTGGGGTCCCACCCAGATCCACTCAAGAACAGAGGGCCCAAAGTGCCAGAGTTCCCAACCCCTCTGACCCCAAACTGGCTCAGAACCCAACCTGTCCATGTGACTCTTCTCCAGGAGACACTGCAGAACAGCATCCAGTTGGTTCCGAGCCTTAGCCATCTCCAACTCTGGGGAAGAGAGTACCAAGCAGGAGTCAGTTTGAGGCCCAAGGCAGGTGGGCAGCCAACTGGGCTGGAGAAGGGCATGTGTAGCAATCCTATGGCCAGGCCCAGGTGTGCTGAGAAGGTGAGGTAAGCTGACTACTGAAGCAATGAGCAAAACCTCTGGGTTCCAGCACTGTCTCACCTAAGACAAGTCACCTTACCTCACTGAATTTGTTACCTCATCTTGAAAATGGGTCTCCAAGTGATACCTATCTGCTAGGACTATTCTGAGGTTGTTTTTTTTTTAAAATATATTTTATTGATTATGCTATTACAGTTATCCCATTTCCCCCCTCACCTTTATCTCTCTCCTTCCTGCACTGCCCCCTCACCCTCCAGCATCATGTACAGTCCATGTCCCATGTGTCATACATACAAGTTCTTTGGCTTCTCCATTTCCCATACTATTCTTAACCTCCCCCTGACTATTTTGTGCCTACCTATTCTACCTCTTATTCCCTGTACCTTTTCCTCCATTGCCTCCCCGCCCCCTCATTGATAACCCTCCGTGTGAGCTCCATTTCTGTGAATCTGTTCCTGTTCTAGTTGTTTCCTTAGTTTTTTTTTAGGTTCGGTTGATGATAGTTGTGGGTTTGTTGTCATTTTACTGTTCATACTTTCTGATCTTCTATTTCTTAGGTAAGTCCTTTTAACATTTCATATAATAAGGGCTTGGTGGTGGTGAACTCCTCTAACTTTACCTTATCCGAAGCACTTTATCTGCCCTTCCATTCTAAATGATGCCTTTGCTGGACAGAGCAATCTTGGATGCAGGTCCTTGCCTTTCATGACTTCCAATACTTCTATCCAGCCCCTTCTTGCCTGTAAGGTTTCTTTTGAGAAATTAGCTGATAGCCTTACGGGAACTCCTTTGTAGGTAACTCTCTCCTTTCCTCTTGCTGCTTTTAAGATTCTCTCCTTAGCTTTAATCTTATGTAACTTAATTATGATGTGCCTTGGTGTGCTCCCCCTTAGGTCCAATTTCTTTGGGACTCTCTGGGCTTCCTGGAAGTCTATTTCCTTCACCAAATTGGGGAAGTTCTCTTTCATTATTTGTTCAAATGTTTTCTTTTTTGCTCTTTTTCTTGCTCTTTTTCTTCTCCTTCTGGCACTCCCATGATTCAGATGTTGGAACGTTTGATGTTGTCCCAGAGGTTCCTTAGACTCTCCTCATTGTCTTACATTCTTGTTTCTTCATTCTGCTCCAGTTGGATGCTTATTTCTTGCTTTTGTTCCAAATTGTTGATCTGAGTCCTGGTTTCCTTCCCTTTACTGTTGGTTCCCTGTATATTTTCCTTTATTTCACTTTGTGTAGCCTTCATTTCTTCCTTCATTTTGCAACCGAGTTCAATCAATTCTGTGAGCATCTTGATTACCAGTGTTTTGAACTCGGAATCAGATAGGTTGGCTATCTACTCATCACTTAGTTCTTTTTCTGGAGTTTTGACCTGTTCTTTCATTTGAGCCATATTTCTTGTCTCGGTGCACCTGTTATGTGTAAGGGATAGAGCCTTAGGTATTCGCCAGGGTGGGGCAACCCACTTGCTGCGTTGTGGTGCTGTATGTGGGGGAGAGGTCAGAGAAGGAACAATACTGCCTGCTCTGCTCTCATTCCACCTTTGGTCACTTCCCTTGTTTCCTACAAGCAGTTTGTGCCCTTTAAGTGCTGACTAGCAGGTGGCTGGGTTTGTGCTCATTTTAGGACCCTGTGAGTCTCTCCAACGAACTCTCCTGTGAGGCTGGGAGTTTCTCCTGCTGCCATAATCCTCACAGATCTTTTCCACAACCTGTGGTTTTGGGCCTGGTTTCCCATTCCTTCTCACTCCCCTGCTTTCCCCCAGGCTTGTCCGCGGGCAAATGTGAGGTCGCCCGTGTAGTCTGCCAGCCACTGCCTACCTGCCCAGTCCTCCAGCTGCTGCCTTGCTGTGTCCTCTCCACCCCACTGCCCATTTTCGCCCCTCCTACCACCTGGTTGAATGTTTTTTCAATTCCTTGGTTGTTGGATTTCTGTGCAAATGTTTTTCTGGCAGTTCTGGATGTTCTTTGTTTTTAAATTGTTTTTTTTTCCTTCTTTTGGTGCGAAGAAACAAAGCGTTTCTGCCTACGCTTCCATCTTGGTTCCTGTTCTGAGGTATAAATAAACCTATGTTGTATACAACTCTCTTAGCATAATGCAATAAGTAACATGTACAGAGTGCTTATGTGCCAAGCATTGTTCCAAGTATATCACACATATTAACCCACTGAATTCTCACATTAACCCTGGTAGGTACATATGATTTTTATCCCCATTTTACAGATCATGAAACTGAGGCACAGAGATGTTAGGTAGTTGCCCAAAGTTACACAGCTAGGAAATTGCAGGGCTAAGGATTTGTACTCAGGCCATCTGGCTCCACAGCTGAAATTGAAAGGCAGGGACTCAAAGTGGGTACAGATATGTTCTGTTTGGCTGATGCAGTGGTACTATTTTAAATCAGAATTAAATTCGAATGACCTGACAACATTTAATTGGGAGGTTTCACCCAAAATACCCATTTTGCCCCCTGCTCCAGGAAATGATATCTGGGCCCAACTTCCTGCATGTCACAGGCCCTGCCTGGCTCTGTTGCCTACGTGTTTGCCTCCATCACAGAACTTAAGGAGGTAATGATGTTCTATTATCCTCTCACCCAGTGAGGTGTTCACTCTCCTCTTCCAACTAGTAGGTGCTCTGGCCCAGTGCTCAGAGCCTGGAAGGACACTTGGGGATATGCTTTGGCCAGCCCTAGAACTTCCTGAGGACACCAGGAGACACAGAGATTCCCAACATCACTCAGAGGAGACACAGGGTAGGGAAGTAGTTGGGAGCCGCTGAGATTCTAGTGAAAAGTGTTGGGCAGAAGCCATGGTATGGATTATGCCTACATCTCTTTCATTGGTCCTGGCTTCTCTTCTGAAGTTCAGATCTTGGGATCCCATGAACTCCTGGACACCTCCCCCTGGATATCACCCAGGGTCCTTCCACCTACTGGGTTCCACACTGGCCTTATTGTTTCTCTTAACTTACCCTCTTTCCCAAGCCCCTATTTAAGGGGTAGCCCTGCTGTCCCCAGTCCTTTCCTGGGCCTCACACGGACACCTCTCTTCCTCCTCCATCTCACCCCACAAACCCCTGCCCACTTGGCCTCCTGAGTTTCTCTCCCACCTATCCCAAACCTAACCTGTCCACGCTGGTCCTTTTTCTCCTTCCCCTGGGCTCCCAACCTCAGTCTCCCCTTCTGATCCACCCTCTACAAAGATGGCCAAGGATATCTTTCTAAAACTAGTCCTGACCCTTGATCCTCCCCTTAGAACTCTCCACAATTCTGCAGTGTTCCCAGGACAGAGACTGAGCTCTTCAGCCTGGTGTTCACAGGCCTCCATGACCCTACCTACCCCTCCCCACATGATCATTGCAGTCAAGCCCCCTATACTTTTCCACCCACGATATTTTTTGGCATGTGAGGAGTATCTTTATTAATGCACTCCTCAGTATAAAACCCTCCCTTGGCTCCCCATTTCCCTCAGAGCAAAAGCCAACGTCCTAACCTTGGCCGGCTCGGGATCCCCATGTCTTACTGCACCACACTGCTTGAGCCACCACCAATCTCAAAGCTATTTCGAGCACAAACCAGGAATGTATGCAGGTGGCGAGGAATCGCTTGATGCCTGACACAGCGATAGTGAGAAGCGCTGCAGGGAGACGTCGAGTTGTCTGCCTAATCGCGATAATCCTGTCTATCGGGACTCCAATACCCTGATGAGTTCGTGCTCCTTTACAAGCCCCTGACGTCTGGGTCCTCACCTGATTTCTCCACTTTCACCTTCACCGGGAACATGGTTTGTGTCTGGGGTCTCGCTAGCTGGATCAGAGGAGCCCCCAAAATCCTAGGGTCACAAGTCAAGGCCACAAATTGACAATGAGCGGTCAAATATAAGCTTCGTGTTCGCTAGGTCCTCCGCCCTGAGCAACCTGTAGCTCCCCTCGGTGGGCACCCCATAGGCGGTGGGTTGTTCCTATTAGTCAGTGCAACTGTCGATCTCATACTCTGACCAATTGACAGCTGGTGCCGTCGGCTCTCAGCCTCAAGTCCCACCTTCCTGGGAATCCGCTTCCGGAAACAAACTAACGACATCTCGGAGAGCTTTCTGGGAGGTGTAGTTTAAGCTACGGAGACTGAGCGCCTGCCCCGCGCGAGGCATGGTGGGAGATACAGGATTGAGTCACTGCGAAGCTTTCGGTAACATGTAGTGTTGGTAGCTTTGAGTAACACCCATTTAGGTATTAACGGCACCAATTTAACCGTGGGAGTCCCTCTTGCTCCTAACTGGAAGAACAAGAATGGAATTAGGTTTCGTTCCCTCTTAGCACTCGTTAGGTGCCAGCTACCCATTAATCTCCTTTCAAGCACAACCTCATTCACTCAGCAAATATTAGTGTACGAGTCAGTCTTCTAGGTACTGGAGACAATCAGTGTGCAAAACAAACAAAAATATTTGCCCTAATAGAGTTAATATTTTAGAGGATGGGAGATAAACAATAAATAAGTAAAACATTTTAAATGAAATGTAGTAGGAAAGAATATAGCCTGAAGGAACATATTGAGTACCAAGGTAAGGATTGAAATTTTAAATAGGATGGTCAAGGAAATGTTCTCTAATAAAGCAGGCATCTTCTTCAGAAAATGGTAAATTTCAATTTACTACATATGCCTTGACCATGTATGAACCATGGTCCACATTTCAGATGAATGTCAAATGGGAAAGTACTGTTTTCAAACTCACAAAAATACCAATACAGGATAGCAGCCCCTAGTAATAGAAACATTATTCCTTTCTTGGTTCTGCATCTGTAAAATAAGTTTCTGGCACAGGATAGTTCCTATTTCAGAGGATTATGAGTAGTATTCAGTGAGAAAATGCCCATAATGTGTGAAGCACTAAGCCTGAACAAAGTAAGCATTCAATGAATGTTTATGAATATTAATAATCATTTTCTGTTTCAATGTCCAAAACATCCCAGGAGTCAACATAGAGAATTAGGGTTATTTATTGGGGTATGTCAACAGAGAAAATAGGAGATGGGAATAAGAGGAGCCCATCCTGGGAGAATGATCAGGTCTCAGGCATGTGCAAAAGAAGTTGTCAGGGGGTACCCAGGGGTATGGTGAAGGACAGGTAGTCCCCAAGGGCGCCCCAACGGGACCGGTAGATCTGGAAGATGGTGATCCAGGTGGTAAGTATAATTACCCAGAAGAGGAAGCCCACAGCTGAGCGCCAGACATCTGCAAGGGGTGATAAGAGTGGGGAAAGTTGGCTTCACATGCTTTCTAGTCACCCCCAGACCAGCTCTCTCTTCTCTTCTACAGAGCCCTAGAATTCTGGAACTTCCATCATCACCCCCACCAAAGCTCCAGGTTTCCGCTCCCCACCCGCACCCCTACGGTCTTCTTTCAACTGTGCCCTGGACTCACAGCCTTTGATTTGGCTCTGCTCTGTGTACACTGGTACAAGGAAGGCCTCTCGGAAAAACCAGAAGATGTTGACCAACCAGAGAAAAGGCAGGAAAGCAAACCCACCTACAGAGAAAAAAAAAAACAAACTGGGACAGAAGGCAATGAGTATCCTCCCTAATACCCATCTAGAGGACTTATTTGGAAGGTCCTCTCCCACACCCAAATTCAAACTGAGATCTCTGCTATTAAGGACTCAGGTATCAGGGCTCCTCCACAGGATCCAGGAATCTGATTCCTCAGCCCTCTCTTTCTCAGGACCCAGGAGTCCAGCCCCCAAATCTCCTCCTCTCTTGGGACCAAGGAGTTGAGGCCTCCTCCTTCCTCAGGACCCGGGCCTTTCCCTCAGACCCAGGAATCCGCGCCCTCAGCCGCTTCTTCCGTCTTAGATCCAAGAATCCAGGCCCAGAGACCCTATTCCCATCCCCTCTCCTGGGATCCTGGGAGACTGCTCCTTACCCAGGTAGTACTTCCGGCACAAGTTCAACTTCTCCTCGTTGGACACCCGCTCCAAGTTCATAGTTGCGCTGGGACAGGGTCGTCCCGAGGGTCTGAGGGACAAGACTTGACACTACAAAATGCAAGGATCGCGAAAATCCACGCCCCTTAAAACAGATAAACTGAAGTGTAGATTTGCTAAAAGTGCTTCACCCTCGCCCCCACCAGCAAGCTGAATGGGTTGAGGGCTCTTTATGTTTATCGGGATGCAACAAAAGACCCCCCATCTCACCTGTGCTGTTTACTTCCTCCGGGTTGGATGCCTTTGCCACTTTCAACTACGGACGTTTCCGTGTGATGCCCCAAGTATCTCTGGAGTTCGTAGTCTTTTTTCATAGGCAGCGCTGCACGCATGCGCTTTCAGAGAATTCCTGTCGGAGATTCTGCGGAGCGCAGGCCTTCAACACGCAAGCGCTCTATGGAGTTTCTGAGGGCAGCGAAAAACTACACTACCCAATGGTCTTAAGCCACGGAAGTGATTTAATAGAAGACAGCGAGTGTTAGAGGGTTCCGGTAAAAATGGCCGAATACTTAACTTCTATATCCTGGACTGAGGATACGTGAGAATGGGTGCAAGCAATGGCCATCTGGGGGCTGGGAACGGCACACTTGGTTTCCTCGTTGCTAGGCGGTGTGGGACGGTGTTTCTGGGGTATCCGGCCTCCTGGCCCTCGGTTCACCTCTGTCTCTGCACCTTTTCCGGGTTAACTGCTCTTTTTAAGATCGGGGCCAGCTGGCTACACAACACACTTACTTTCTGGCACGGAACCTGAGGGGTTAACGCCTCGCGGCCGTTCCTCTCCTGCTGTCCATCATTCGAGGTCCCGCCTTTTCCGGATTTCTTAGGCCCACCCTACCGCCGCCTTTTCGCTCGTCGGACCTGTGCAAGTTTCTCCCCCCAACCTTCAGGCCCTTCTCCCATGAACTTGGCCACGCCCCCGAACATATAGACTACACCCCTGGATTGTCTCTGACTTCTTGGCCCTCTTCTGGTTTCCTTAGGGACAAGCATCGCGGAAGCATTCAGGATGCTTAGGATTCTTCTCTGGTGCAAGGTCCCACCCCAACCCCTTTGCACGTAGTACCCCTCTTTGCTCAGGCCCTGCCCCTCTTAAATTTATTCAGAATGTAGTGCTGCTCAACCTGCACCGGAATCCACAGAACACCGCCCAAACCGCAGAAGGATCGCACTGTGAATGAGGGGCCGGTCTTAGGGGCAGGGCGGACAGTCCTCAGCAGACCATCCCCAGATTCCACCCTACCCTCTCCAGGTCACATGAGCAACGTGGAAGTGCAAGAATACATAACTTCTCTGAGATGAGGGCTGGCAGGAGTGGGTTGAACTTCTTGTGGGCCAGGAGCTCAGCTGAACCTCTTGGTCTCACAGGAGTTCCTGGAACTGCAGAAGTACAGAGAGATTGAAGTGATGAATATGTGCGACACTTAGGAGACCACCGCGTGGGCAATGTCTTGGTCAAGTTGCCTGTTTTTCCCCCGTTAGAACCCAGAGGTGGAGGCATTTCAATACCTAAAGGCCACCACTGAAGCCTCATAGCTTGAGGTCCATCACTAAATCCAGTCCAGCCCCAGAACTGCTAACTAATCCCCTGAAGATTTTGGAGTTTGACTACTGACCCTGGCTGCTTTCCAGTCAGTTTCCGTGTGAAGAGGATGCCGAGCAGACGGTAGCTGAATTCAGTAACTTCATTCAATGGGCAGGCTGTGCATACTTAGCTGTCTCCTGTCACTGACTTCCAGGAGTCATGTTGTTGGCAGTATGAGATGGGGTATAGCAGTACAGGGGTGGGATGGGCACCTGGAATCCCAGACTCGTGTGTGTGTGTGTGTGTTGGTGGAGCTGTCATTCATAATGTACTCCATCCATCCATCTATCCTCCACCCAGAGAATGTACCTTTGGTGCTTTCTGCAACTTCATTCACCTGCAACTCACCTCCCAGAACCTCAGCCAGCAGCTCTATGTGCAGGAACCCAGGCGCAGCTATCAAGACTTCTGAAATCCTCATGCTCCTATACCCTGAAATGAACCTGATCCTATGCCCCCAAAACAATGTCTCAAGCCTTTGGTATCCTAACACTAGCACTGAGCTTCATTCCAAGACCAACACCTAAGTCCCAATTCCCAAATCATTCTGAACCCCAAATCCAAGACCAGCTTGGATCTCTAATCCTGAAATTAGCCCCTGAGTACCTATCCTGAGACCACATCCAGGAGTACTAGTTACTTCATCAACTGCTCTGCTCCATGCCGCTAACCCTCCTCATCCCACTCCTGTCCCCAGGTCACCCCTGGGGTCTCATATCCACCACCATCCCCAAGAAAGAAACCAGTGATGTTTCCCAGATGACTAGTATGGCTGCTTCTGAGATCCTGGCCTTCTTGTCCTCCACGCCTGATAGGCACAGATGTTCTTGGCCAGAAACCCTCCTCAAAGCTCCCTCAAGGCCCCAAGGTCATCTTTCCTAGCCTCTGGGGTCTACCACCCCCCCCCCAATAAAGTTCTGTATTGAAGGTTTAGAACTTGAGCCTAGCCTTGGGCTGGAGTTTCCTTCCTCCTTCATATCTGACGAAAAGGGGAAGTAGGCGGGTTATCTAGCCACAACTGCAGCTGAGAAGCTTCAGTGGACTAAGGTCCCGGTGCCCTAAAAATCCCCAAGTGGGACGGGTGGGCTGGGGCCAACTTTTTGCTGGAAACTTCAGCACATCCATCTGAGGCTTTTCAGGGGGAAGACACCTGGTTGCAGCAGGTTGGAGGATTCCCAGCCCAGAGGATTGGGTTTAGGAGCTAAGGTAAGGTCAGTTGGAGTTGAGTGGGAGTCTCTAGTGGATGAGACCTGGGTCCTCCATCCCAATTCCCTGAGATGGGAGTTGGTAATACCTAATACTTAAGTTTATCATGTGGCAGGTGCTGTCCCAAGACATTTTTATTTTATATTTTCGGAGAGATGGGAAGGGAGGAAGAAAGGGAGAGAAACATTGATGTGTGAAACATTGATTGGTTGCCTCTTGTATGTCCCCACCGGGGGATCTGGCTGGCAACCCAGGCATGATCCCTGGCCCAGTCAAACCAGCGACCTTTAAGTTTGCAGGCTGGCACTCAATCTGCTGAGCCACACCAGTCAGGGCCTAAGAGCTTTTTTAAAATCGTTTTTTATTTTTCAATTACAGTTGATTCTAGTGAGGGTTTTAATTCTTCATAATAACCCTATGAGACAGGTGGTATTAGCCTACTGTATGGATGGAACATGGCAGAAGTGGGATATGTAGCCACACTGGCTTCAGAGTCCTTGTTCTAGCAATCTTGAGACCTTGTGGCCTCTGATAAGGGGCCAGAAGGACTGGGGGCCGGGGGTAGATTCCTGACTTCCGCAGGGGCCTAGGGGTTCCTATGCCCTCATATCCACCACTTCCTTCTCCCTGTTTTCCTGGAAAAGTGTCAGAAGTGCTGTGGCAGAAAGTCCTGTGGTTGCGAGCCCTCTGGCTGCAGGCCCTGCCCAGATGGGGCCCCAACGCCTCCTCTTGTCTGCGGCACTGTTCTTGGCCCAGGTGGTGCCACAGGAAGCCTCCCAGCACTGCGGCCGCCTGGAGTACTGGAACCCTGACAACCTGTGCTGTGGCAGCTGTCTTCAGCGATTCGGTCCGCCCCCATTCCCTGGTGAGGAGCAGGAACTGGGCATATATGTACGCATATGTATGCATATGTTTCTGCTGAGCAAGGGGGTGATAGGAAACTAGAGGACAGAGGTTTGGGAGCCTTGCTTTGGGGTAGAACTGGTGGGCCTTAAGCACATAAGGCAGGTATGGGGGTTGAGCCAGTGAAAAAGTGTTACATGAGGGCCACTGCTAAGGTTTTGTGGCCTGTTAGATGGGGTCCGGGCAGTGAGAGAGTGGTGACCTATGCAAGTCAAGTCCCTGCGTGGGTGCAGCTTGGTGTGGAATCAGGAGGGGCATTAAGGGGGTGGGGCGTGTGGAGAAATGGTTTCAAGACTGTCAGGGCAAGTGTTGGGAGGGGAGGGTGGAGGGGTGGACAGGTCTGCTGATGGGTGGGTAGAGTACAAGGGGTGAAACCTGCTGGCGTAGGACAAAGGAGAAAAGATCTTTCAGAAGAAGTGGGTCTTGGAAGCCACATAGGAGACCCTGTCTTCCACTAGACTACGAGTTTTCGGAAAACTGCGGGCTCAATGACTTTGGTGATCATGTAATGCACCCCTTCAAAAAGTGTCCTCGTGGGCAGTGCAACCACGACAGCGCGGAGCTATGTAGCCCCTGTGGCGGCAGAGCCAGGGTCCCCACTCCTGCAGGAAGCCAGCGGCGCTGCGGAGAGGTGCTGGTTGGGTTCTGGGCTCTGGACTGCTTGTACAAGGGTGTAGCCTGTGGGAGGTGGGGTGGGCCCGCTGAAGAGGATGGGGTGGGGATATAATTGTCTGGGGGTGACTAGTTAGGGTTAAAGTAGTGCTCGGGCTGGATCAGGCGGGGATGTGGTCCTGTGGAGGATTATATGGAGGGGAGGTTTGGGCTGAGGAGGTAGGAGTGGGCAGGGTATGCCTCCTGCTTCATTCCAACCCCCTATTTCCAGAAGCTGGCTCCTACCAAAGAGCCCTATCCCCTGAAGCCTGAAACACCCAGCGTCCTAAGCTCCCAGGAATCCAACTCACTGATGATTTCCAGCCCACCGTGGACATCTGAGCACACTGCCCCTTGGCAGGCCTTGCTAACTATTGCCCTGCCCCTGGTGCTGGTTCTGCTTGTGACCTCAGCCATCATCCTCCGGCTCGCTCAGCAAAGGCGTAGCCCCCATCACCATGGGAAAGCTGTCTACCCCTATCCTGGCTTAGCTTACGGTGATCCCAACACCTCTCCAGATTCTCTGGAGGCATCAGAGGCAGGTGACTGACTCAAGGAAGGTGTCTGCGTCCGTTCCTGGGCAGGTGGTTGGTTAGTCTTGGGCATGCTGAAGGGAAAATGGACTGGGAAACCCACCCTTTTGCCTTCTCATGCCTACTTTTGTCTCCCAGAGCTGCCAAATCTTGCATCGCAGCCCCTGTCTCGCCTCCTGGATGAACTGGAGGTGCTGGAGGAGCTGATTGTGCTGCTGGACCCTGAGCCTGGGCCAGGTGGGTCATTGGCCTGTGGTACCACTCGACACCTGGCTGCAAGATACGGACTGTCTGCTGCCTGGTCCACATTTGCCTACTCACTGAGACCCAGTTGCTCACCTCTGCGAGCACTGATTGAGGTGGTGGTAGCAAGGGAGCCCTCTGCTTCTCTGGGCCAGCTTGGCACACACCTGGCCCAACTAGGGCGGGCAGATGCACTGCAGGTGTTGTCCAAGCTTGGCTGATCTGGGGCACACCTGGCCTAGTGCTCAATCAGGATTCCCTTGAAGTGCCTGTTGGTGGGGGAGGATGACCCTTGGGTGGATGACCTTTATTCCCTTAAAGAGCCTGTTCCCTACCAGACTCATTAAGGAAACCTCTTGAAAAATGGTCTTATTTGGGCCAAGATGTCCTCATTCCCCAAACCCCTTAGAAAAGGGCCCATCTACCCTACACATAAGACTCGATGTGGGAAAGCTGGCCTCAGGTTCTGGTGAACCATGGTCCCCCTCTTGAAAAACTCCTGCTACCCATGGGAAAGCTCATCCACAGGGATGCAGCTGGGTTCAAATATGTAGAATATTTGTTGCTCTGAAGCCTTGACAGGTCCAACAACTTATTTCTAATCCTGAACAGTGGCTTCTCACCTACCTGTTGAAGCTGATGGCTTCCTTGGCTCAAAATGGGTGTGGGGCACAGAAATGGGAGCTCCTACCTGTCCCCAGCACCATATAAACCGCAAGGCCACCTCTCCAAACATTGACAGACTTTATTGTGGGGGGGTTCCCACCTGGATCCCACCCTCTTAAATAAAAAAGTGCATAGAAAAGAAGGGATTTAGAAATTTTTGTACAATATCTACATTCTGGGCCCCCAGGGCAGGAAGGGAGCAATTGCTGGGTGGGCTGGAGGGGTGGGGAACAGGGCCCTCGACACCTGCAAGCCCACATCCACCCGAAACATGAGGGTGGGGGTGAGATGCTCTGGAAGGGACTAGGGAATCCTCCAAACGGGTGAGATGGCAGCAGGAGTGGTGGGGCAGTTGTGTGTGGGCAGCCACAGTTTCAGTTAAGGAACCGCCGGCAGCGCTTGGCGCCACAGTTGCAGGGCAGCTTGTTGCTGGCATCCTCAATGGGGAACTTGTAGTCATAGGTGAGCTCCTCACCACGCAGGATGCGGCGCAGGGCAAAGATGACGATATGCTTCTGGCCTTCCACATGGATGACTCGAGAGAAGCAGTTGGGCTCACACGAGTGGTTGATGAAGCGGGCAGCATTGCCATGCATTGTGGCATCCACCACATCAAAGTCATCCATGCGGAACATGTAGCACCCAATACCCTACAGGGACAAGGTGGGGGCAGTCAGGTGCTCTGTTCCCATGGGTAGGTCCTGCTTCACCCACCTCATTCTCATGACCTGGCAGAGCCCACCTTCCCATCGTAGAACTTCTCCCGCTTGTCAGTCAGCACAGAGCGAATGACAATACCAGAGTATTCAATGACCATCTCGCCAGCATCGATGTTGCGCTTACAGAACAGGCCCCGCCCATGGATCGCAGATCTGCAGGGTAGGATGGGCAAGGGGAGCTCAGGGGGGAAGGGGGACAGAACCAAGGCAGGCCCATACCAGGGCACCTGTCATCCACCCAAGGGGCATCCTCCCACCAACTCCACTAACCTATAGACACCCACAGCCTCTTTGGATGTCTTCTTGAGGTGGCGAAAGCGCATGGCCATGGGCAGCTCCAGGCTGGTGGCGCGTCTGGTGGGGGACAGCAATGTTACACAGGCTGGTACCCAGGAATGACGTCTCCTGCCCCTCGTCACCCTCTTTAAGACCCTTCCAGACTACCCCAGCATGCTGGCCTGCCCTCCATACCTAGTTGACCTGAGCTGCACCTCATCCTCCTCCTCGTCACAGGTGGCTCCCTCAGGTAGCACCCTGTGCTGGGAGGCCAGGAAGTTGAACATGTCAAAGGTACACTTCCTGCAGGTAGAAGGGGAAAATGGAGGGAGGTTCGTAACCATTACTTTGAGATGCTACCCCCCTATTCTTGGTCTGGACCTACTGCTGGCAGAGGAGGAGGAATACCCCTACTATTAAAGACAGCAAAAGAGGAATGAATAAGGTTCATTCTTCTGATATGAACTCTAGAAATAATTCCTGGAATGGCCTAGTACTCTTCTCTCAGGCCTCAGTTTCTGATCTGTAGACTTAATTTCCACCCTCGAGATTGCCCACAGGGGTCCCCTGACCCAGGCATCACACCCCAGACCTCTCACCGAAGATACACCTCGGCTCGGGCTGCCCCATGGGGATTCAGGGGTGGCTCTTCCTGGCCCTCTCCCTGCTGGTGGTAACGGAACTTATAGTGCTGGCAACGCTGGGCCCCAGGCAGCTGCTCTGCCAGGAAGATGACAGCATCATGGTGGATGCCCAGGAGCCTTGCCCCACTCATTCCTGAGGAGAGTCAAAGGTGAGAATACACAAGTCACATCAGAGGTCCATCTTGCCCTCAGGAAGTCATCCCAGCCCCCAAAGTCCCTGTGGACCCCCCACTTACCACTAAAGGAGAGATGTCTGAGCCGGGCATGCCCTCTGGCCTCTTGCACCTTCTCAATTAGAGTTCTCCATGCCCCTGAGGAGAAGGCAGGCCCAGAGCAGACTCAGGATGGTATTCTATGAGAGACCTTCCCTCCCTGTCACCACTGCTCCTGACTCACCCTCCAAACTCTCTGCCTCCACGCTGAACCCATCCTCACTGCTGATCTCGAAGCGCAGATGCGGGCCAGCGCGTTTCGGGGCCTGGTTCTCTTTATCCTCTGGGGATGGAGGCTCTTCCTCGGAGCTTGAAGCCTCACCTGGTCCCAGGGAGCAGGTCAAAGTAGGTAAGGATCACCCCTCCTAGAGTCAAAACCTCCCGGTTCCCCTCTGCCCTCTTTCCCTGGGCACAAGCAGACTGAGTCTGAAGGCCCCTGCTCTAAATGCCCAGTGAACCCTACAGACCAAACTTAATTTTTTCCTGAAGGGTCTGTAGTCCCTTTCTGTAGGACTTCTGGTGGCCCTAGAGGACACACTATTGCTTACTCAAACCCAGTCTACCATAAACATCTACACTTCATTCTTCTGTCTCACTAAATAGTACAAATATATTATTAAAGGACTGTACTCACAGAATCAAATGCACTATGAGCTATTTAAGGAATTTTTCAGCAGCTAAAGATTTTAAACATAGAGCAGACAGGATGTACTGATATAGGAAATGCAGATGTGAGAGACAGAGAGGGAGGTGTCAAGGAAAACTCAGAGGTTTGGGGCCGGAACAACTGGAGGGTTAAAACTGTTATTTACAGAGATAATGAGGGTTGGGGAAAAACAAGTTTGGGGTAAAGGTTGGGAGCTCAGTTTGGAACATGCTGAATCTGAGATTCCTCTTAGTAAAACCTCCTTGGCAACTTGCTGGTCGAGATGGTAAACAGGCATCAGGATAAAGGAGTGTGGCTAGCATCTTGGGGGGCTATTAAAATTAGAAATGGGATTTAGGGCCACGAAATTAGACAAGAGCAGCCTGGACATGCTGAAGTTGACAGGTCAGGGCAATGAGGAGGCACAACCAGAGAGATGAGGAGAGGAATGGGGTTCTGGAAGCCAGGAAAGAAAGTGCTTCAAGGAGGGAGGGACCAGCATATCAGAAGCTGATCAGTTTGTGGGCTGAGGACTGACCATTGTATTTGGGTGGAGTGGGGATAATGTAAGTTTGAGTGCAGCACATTTTAGGAGAGGCAGGACTCACATGGTCACTCTCCCCTCATCACTTCTCTGGGCCAACCTGCCCCCATGTCCTCCTTCCCCTAAGCGAGATTCTAAACCTGACTGCTGCTGTGTGATCCACATCATCTCTAGGCCTCAAGTGCTCCTGAGTCCACCTCTGACTTCTACCTCTCCTTAGCTCTCTCCCATCCTCACCTCCATTCTGATCCCTGAATAACATTCTCTCTTTGCCTTCTTTCCCTGTGCTCATTCTAGGGTGCAGTGCACTACCTAATGTAAATACATGTTTCCTTTACCAAAATGTGGTATGCTCTCTAAGGGGAGTCAGGGACCTGTCTGCCATGGTCACTGTCACATCATCATGGCCTCCCTGACCCCAAAAGCAGTCTTTCAGTTAAGTGGTCTCAGTCTACCTCATGCCACTTCCATGCTCAGCAGCTGTGATCTACATAATGAGAAAATTCCCATGTTGGGACAGGACTGGGGCCACTAGAAATCCCAAACTTCAGGCTGCTTGATAACCAGCTTACTTGGCTGCAGCCCTCTCTCTTTCTTTGCCCTCCTTGACCTATGAAGTATTTCTCTTCCAGCTTCACTGAGATTGTCAGCCAAATAATTCCAAGCGCTCTCATCTTGTGCATGTCAGGTGCACCTAACCTCACCTCTCCTCCACCTCCCTCAGGGGTCTCCTATTCAACCCAACCACCATGACTCCTCTCATCTCCTTTGCCCTCATCCTTGGCTTTGCTGTCTCAGCCCTCATACCAAACCGCTCTGACCTGCTGGCCCCCCTCCTCCCAGACTCCTAGCTGAGCTTTTTAGCAAAGTGCCTGGGTGTTGTTTTGATTTCTTCATCAACCACTGTCTTTGATTCTAAAATCTGACACAACAGCCTCCCTACCTCGTCCCACCTGCCCACACAGTACACACCAACCCTAGACCCTGGAATGTCTAGGACCCCCTGTGGCAACTGGGATTGCTGTCTACTTCCTTCCTTGGGCCTCTGGGGTACCACTCTCCTCTGACCTCCTTCCTACTGTTCCCGCCCAAACTCTGTCTTTGGTTTTACTAGGTACCTAAACCACTGACCCTGGAAGACTAGGCTCTGAAGCCCTCCCTGGGGCTCTTGGACATACTGGACAAGGTATTTTCAGAAGCCCTCTCGCATCAAACTGAAACTTCCTGTTTCTGTCACAGACCATAAGCTCCCTGAGGGCATCTCTGTAATTTTAACACCCAGCCTCAGGCCTGTTCCCAGGTGGGTGTGCAATGTGCAACACCTAGTAGTTGCTTTTCTTTTTTACTTATTTTTAAAAATTTTTACTGATTGATTTTACAGAGAGAAAGGATGGGAGAAAGAGAGAAACAATGATTTGTTATCCCACTTATGCATTTGCTGGTTGCTTTTTGTACGTACCCTGACCAAGGATTGAACCTGCAACCTTGGTGTCCTGGGACGACACCTAACTAACTGAGCTACCCTGCCAGGGCCCATTAAGTGTTTTTCAAAGTGTATCAATTCTCCACTATATTTATCAGTTACTCTGTTGAGCAAGCACAAGGAAGAAAAGCAGTGAGAGAAAAAGGCTAGTCCCTACCTGAGTAGTGGTGCCACTGGGGTTCAAGCAGCAGGTCAGAGGGGCCATCAGGAGCCTGGGAAGGACCATCTTCTGGAAGTGGCAGCAGAGGGGACTGGTCCTGGAGGGGCCTATGAGGAGAGACCTGTCAGAAGAGAGAAGGGACAGAAATCCCAGAGCTTCCAGGGAAAAGGCACTAGCCACTCACCTCAGGCTTTCCTCCCCAGGATCATCCAGGTTGAGAATTCCACGCACTGTGGGCGTTTTCATCCTCACTCGGCTAAACCTGGTGGTAGCGGTGGGGGATCACGAGAAGCCTGAGCTGCCTTCTTCCGCCCAAGTCCCTTGCCCACCTCCACAGCCTTAGCATACTCACTCACCCGCTGCCACTAAGCCCTGGACCCTGAGGGGGATCCTCCAAGGCCTCTCCATCTTCCTCCAGCCGGGGGGTCTTGCTCGGAGGAGGTGCTGGTGGGGAACGGCCAGAGAAGGTGGACACCCTTTTGACACGAATGGCCTGGCGGGGCGGACTGGAGGGCCCACTGCTCAACACCAGCGTCAGTGGAGGGGGTGGTGGAGGCGGGGCAGGGCGGACCACACCTACCACTGGCAACACACCCAGCAAGGGTCCTGGGGGCAGAGTCCAGGAAGTGGGGGCCGTGGGGGGGATGGGAGGGGAAAGAGGCAGCTGCTTTACTGGGGGGGAGACGGTTTCACCCTCCCCAGCCATCTTCACAAACACTTGCCCCAGCTTGTTGACAAGAATGATTTTGGATGTGGCAGGTTTGGGGGGCTCAGGGGCAGGGCCCAGGCTCAATACACGAACCCCTGGAGCCCCAGGGAGCCAGGCAAACGTCCGAGTGGGGTCAGCTGCGCTAGAGGGCAGGCCCTGGGGGGGTTGACTGCCATTGGCCAGGGGAGGCACTGGGGGGAGTGGCTCCTCTCTGGGCCTAGTATCTACCTCCCCAGACCCGCCTAAGTTCTTCAATACAAAATCCACAATTTCTGATGGCAAGTCCTCAGGTGGTCGTGCCCTGTCCCCTGCAGCCCCAATGACCCCAGCCCGGCCTGCTCCTGGCCCTGAAGGAGGAGTCCCCTGACCCCGAGGCTGCTGGACAGCCTCAGCCTCGCTGTCTGTGCCATCATCCACTCCGTCCAGCTGTTCGATGCGAGGGGCTCCAGGGAGAGTGCCGGAGGCCAAGGGAGAGCCAGATACCACAGTCACAGGAAAGTGGATGTAGCGGGGGATAGGGCTGGCCTCCTCCTCTGAGCTGTCTCCTGGGCCCCCATGGCTGCTCCCCACTGTCCCTGTGGCCACAATCTCTTCCTGAAAGGGCTCAGTCCCCAGCAGGCTGGCTGCAAAGTCCAGGTCAGCAGCACTCAGTCCTGATACCACCTCCATGTCCTCAAAGTCTGGGCCCAGGTCTTCAGGGGGTGGTGGAGATGGGGCATGGCCAGGGGGAGCCAGCTCCCCTGAGGTAGGTGTAAGGGCTCTAACAAATGAGGTAGGAGGGGGCACCCTGAGCTGAGGAGAGGTTCTAAGAGGGGGAGAGGCCCGCCGTGATGGTGGCAGCCTAGGGGCCAGGGGGCTGGGACGACGGGAGCGTCTGGGGGGAGCTGGGAAGTCCGGGTCTCCCACTGTAGGGATGTGGTGGGTCAGAGAAGACGGACTTCCTGTGGGGGGAAGGGTCATTGTCAGCCAGGTGCTCCTGCCTCACCTGCCCCATCCCTCCCCTGACTACTCCCAAATACTCACCAGGGGATGGCAGGGGTCCAAAGGAGACACCCCCCAAGGGCCTCCGGGATGGTGAGTAGTTGGGCACTTTGATTCGAGCCCCTGAAAAGGAGCGGGGAGCTGGAGGAGGGGCACTGCTTGGATCTGACCGAAGAGTGGGGTCCAGGTTCTGAATAGGTGAGTGGTGCTCAGGAGCTCCAGGGATAAGGGCATCTGTATCTGGTGGGGGGCTGACATGATCCGGGGGCTCTGAAGAGGCAAGAAAATGGTATCATGGATGGCGGGGGCTCTTTATCAAAGCCTTTCCTCACATGCCTTCCCTTTGGAGCCAACTGCACTTTCTCTGCCCCTGTCCCTGACCTAGTCACAAGCACTGTTTCTCAGCCATCACCCTGGACTCAAACCCCTCCGTGGTTTCTGCAAAACCTCCACATGCACCTGGGTGAGGGCCCCTTTGTGACCCTTCCTTGGCCATCCTTTGCTATCTCCCTACTTCCTGGCTGCCTATTGCTCTGATTCATGTCCTACATGCCATAAGGGGCACCACCCTCTCTCCAGTATAGCCAGTCCTACCGCTTTCTTACTTACACTGTACATCCCTGCCACATCAAATGCACCCGCCCTATCCTGGCACTTTTGGCTCCCCATTACTTGGCTCCACCCAACCTGTGCAGCTGGTACTGCCTCCTCAAGATTCTTGTTTCCATCCAGGAGAGCTGCACCCTCCTTCCCCCTCCACTTCATGTCAGACTCTAACCTAGAACAAACTCCTTACCTGCAAACACAATCCCAATCTCTTCCTCCTCCCATTCAGCCCCCAATGGCCTCTCCCTTTACCAATCTCCAAGCCCATTCTTTGCTCTTTGTCATCCAGTCCTCAGCTATATCCCTCAGTGCCAACGTGGCTGTGAAGGTGCCAGATTGGGAATTGAGCAGATCAGATTAGAATCCTGGCTCCACCACTATGTTACTGTGGAGAGTGACTACCCTTTTGAGCTGTAGTACAGCGGAGCTTGTACCTTCCTCAGAGAGCTGTGGGGAGCATTACATAAGCATGGAGTCCTGAGTCAGGTGGCCCTAAAGGCTCCTTCCATCTGCACAGAAGTTGTTACCACCTCCCCCACCTCAAAGCAGGTAGCATGGTGCTCTCCCCTCACTTCCTGTGAAATGCTGAGCATAACCCCTGGCATGATATTAGGTTATGTTATTGCCATTACAACAAAAGAAAGAACGGAAAGCACCCTGGAGTGTCTTTAGGGGAGAGCAGAATAAAGATTGAGAGGGTAGCATTCAGGGTAGAAAATGAAGTAGTTCTAAGGCCATACCAGCGGAAGGGGTGGGGCTGTGCACAATGGTCTGGTTTTCCTCTGCTGCCTCCAGGTGAACTGGCTCTTCCCTTGGCCCCCATGGCCGATACTCAAGAATTCGGCACCGATACCAGCAGCGCCGCCGAGCATCCACTGTGCTCCAGTACAGACGGGAGCACCTGTCAGGTGGGTGTGTGTGGGATACAGGGTCAGGACAACTTGGGGAAATGAAGTGTAGTCCTGCAGTCCCAAACCCCACCAGTTCCTCCTGGGCTGCTCACTGGTAGCCAATGGGGAAGAGCCGTCCCTCGCAGTCGGAGAGATCAGACAGGGTACCCAAGGAGTCAATTCGGATGGAGCCTACAGGGCAGAAGAGACGTCAGGAGGATGGGGCTGGGCAGGGTTAGGAAGAGCAACCTAGAGAGCAAGAGGCTTACCAATGAGCACGTTGATGGCATCAGGTTCGAGCCCTGTCAAGAACTTTCGCTTGAAGTTGATGCCTTCAAAGTCCACGTAGACTCGGCGGAGAACATCAAAACCATCGGGGGTCACGATCTCCTGGTGGATGACAAATGGGGTTGTTAGATTGGTGGTGCATGAGAGGGACAGCAGGAAAAGCTCTATTGGCAGGACTGGACAGTTGGGGGCTTGGCTAAAGGACATGGAGAACAAGAAGCACTGAGAGGCAGCAGGGGTCCCTGAGCGAAAGAGAGAAAAAAGAGCAGTGGGGAGCTTTCTCCCCCACGGTAATGGCCCACCTTGCCATCCAGCAGATCTGTGTGTTTCTGACAGAAAACTTTCTTGTCATCCTGGAAGATGCAGTAACTGGCCCGGGCACACATGAAGTGGAAATTGCTGAGGCAGGAGGAAAGGCAGCAGCCCACCGTGGCTCCAGGCTTTAGGCAGAGCTCACAGCGCTGCGGGTGGAAGGGGCTGCTGAGGGGAGAAGCCAGTGACCGGGGCCAGGGCCTGACGCTCAGCATCGCTGTCCTTGAGATTCTGCTGCTTGGACCCGTCTAGCCAAGCACTTCACAAAGCAAGGGAACTCACCAAACATAACCTCTCACCTAGATGCATCTAGGGGGCCAGGTTCACATCAAAACTATTTCGGATTTTTTTGAAGCAGAGTGTTGAAAGTAACAGTTAACACTTGCAGAGTGGCATTTACCATCTTTCTCACATAATTCTAATATAGAACACGTACTATTTCATTTAATCCTCACATCTGCCCCTTGCAGTAGGTACCTCTATCATTTCACTTCCTGACAGTGAGCTTGAGAATTCTATAGGTCCCACACTGATGGGGGGGGGGGGGAATTCTAATCCAGAGAATGCCTCAACTTATGGGGACATATTAAGAGGTAAATGCCATACTGTATGGAAAGCATCTAGCATAAGCTCAGTCAAAAGGTGGTGTTCTACCCTTTAGTCTCCCAGGACAGAGGGCACAAAAAGAAGTGGCGGGGGGGGGGGGGGGGGGTGCGGCACAGTGAAAGCCACTCTCTCCCCCGCATCAGAGTCCTGAGACAACCAAAAAAGGTACCTAGGACTAGCAGTGTAAGGACATGGTGTGGTAGAGACTATGAAACAAGAGCTGTCACCACTGAAAGAGGGGCCCTACCCAAAATCCCAAGGGCTGCCCACCTCTCCAAGCCCGTGCCCTCACCATCTGCCTCCCTCGAGCCACAGCAGCATGCACATTCTTGAGGGAACCATCGTTTTCCTCAAATACTTCAGCTGACCAAATGGCACAGTTAACATGTGTCCACTCATTCTGCCCGATGTACAGGAGACGCCCTGCCTCCTAGGGACAGAAGAATGATGTGAGGAGAGGTCCCAGGGACCAGCCCCCCACAACCTAGGGATTCACGCAGTAACCCTTACCTTAGAGTCTGCATCACCATATTTGAGGCAGAGTGCACACTGACGAGGGTCCTCCAAGTGTGAGAAAGCAACTGAATCCTTGCCTTGGAAAGCTGGAAGGAGTGTGGGAAGAAAGGTCTAAAAATCAGGACCTGGAGCCTGGCCCACCAACTCAGGGGCTCCAGTTCCCAGCCCCCACTTCCCAATACCTGCTGAAGGGTCCCTTGGAGGCTGCCCTGATTCTGGGGTCTCTGGTTCCTGCTGCCTCCACTGAGCGTAGACATGGTCCAAGGATGGGGGCAACACGGCATTGGGAAGGACTCCACTGGGGATAGGGTGGGTTAGCATCTGACATGTTTAACAATGGCTAAACTGGGGCCCACTCACAATCTCAGCCTAAACATGCTGTGACACCTTTTTGTCCCCTCTCCATATGGCATTTCTCTCAGTCTCCCAAACAAGCCAGGCCTTCTCATGCCACCTTTGGCACATGAAATGCATGTTCCTCATGCCTGGAATGTTCTTCCTCCACATCTCAGCTTGGATGTCATCACTTTCAGAAGTCTTAGGTCCTAGGCTCCAGCAGGCACCTCCCCTGGGCTTCCTCATCATCACCCTGACCATCTGGGTCATCAGTGCCTGCCCAACCCCCCCAAACATAGCTCACTCACTGCTGTCCCCAACACTGCCTGGCACGAAGGAAAAACAAAGCGAGAGCTAACTCCACAGTCTGAATCTTTGCTAATTTAAAACCACTGCAGACTGTCATCCAGGGCCCACCACCCTCCAGACCCCAACTCTGCTCCTTGTCTATGCTCAGACTTGTTTGACCCTGGATTCCCATCAGATGCCCTTGGGCTTTGCCCTCACTCCCTGGTTCCCTTCCTGTTACCTAGCCTTACTCACTTTGGCAGCCGGGTACTCCGTCGCCAGTACTTGGGGTCACGGGCATCAAACCAGCCGAATGTAGACTCTAGCAGCTGGGGAGCGGGTAACAAGATAAGAAGAATTGGCTTCCCCAGGAAAGTTGACAGGGGAAGGATCTGAAGGACCCACTCTCTCCTTCCCACCGCCACTGAAGCCACCCTAATAGCACCCCCCCAAAAAGCCCACCTTCAGCAGGAGCCCCTTCATCTGGCCTCCAGCCCGGTGCTCTGAGGTCTCTCCTTCTTCCGAGTGTCTCATCAGGATGCTCACTACATCCTCCATGAAGCTGTGCTGTAAGGGGGCTTGTCAGGATCTACTTCACTGCCCAACCCCAGCCCTCTCTTCTTGGCATCTACCTTTTCCTCTCAGTGTCCCACTCACCACAGACTTATAGTAGCCTTCCTCAAAGCGCTGACTCACAGCTTGTAGATCACATGGCCCTGGGTGCAGTTGCTTTCCACCTTGTCCACACTGCAAAGAGGGGAAGTCAGCAGGGCTGGTGCTGGGCCTGGCCCCACCCCACCCTGATGCCCAAGCCCTCCAGACCTGGGTGCACAGCAGCAGTGGTGCCGCCACCTTGGAGCTCAATAGGCCCTGGAGCACCTGTTGCAAACCCCCTTGCAAGGCCCCACTCAGGGCCTCTCGCCAGCGAGGGTGCGTGGCCCCAGCGCACGGTCCACAGGTGTACAACACTGAGTCTGGCAGCCCTGAAAGGATCTCATAGTCTTCATCTAGAATAGCCAGGGTGAGAAAGGAAAAAATGGTTTGGGGCTCCTAACAGCTGCTAAGTTGCCAAGAATATTTACCCAACCTGTCCTCTGAGGGCCTGTGGAGGGAAGGACAGGGATCCCCACAGTACTGAGGTTCATACTCCTGGTACTCCACTTACTCACCTGAGAGCCCCTCGCACTTGGCATGCACCCAGTGGTCACAATGTGCACACTGCATCATCTTGCTCTCGTAGTCATTGTCTTCATAGCAGCGTGTGCAAATTGGGCAGTAGTTTCCTAAAGAAAGAGAGAAGCGGGCAAGTCAGGGGCTGGGGCTATTACCTGCCCCTCAGAATTTGTCATAGGGGTAGGAGCACCACGTTCATGGGCTACCTCCATTCTGGTCCATCTTGGGTCCCTACTAGTCCCAAAAAGCTGGCTGAGGATATGGCTGAGGATAAGGCCTCTTTTTTTTAAACCTGCAGCTTCAATGTTTCACAAGAAATAGGGCCTTGCTAAACACGGTGCCTGAATAAATGAGGAAAGCCCAGGTTTTCAAAGGGCTCAGTGGAGACTTGAAGTTCCAGAAAAAAATCTCAGGGACTACCATGCGGATGGGGTCCCAGGCCCTCCACCTCCACTGCCCTCAGAGTGGCTGTGTCCCCATTTTTATGTACTAGATGGGCTTCTATGGAAGAGTACCATAAACAAAAAGGAAGATTACATAGCTAAAAGGGTGGAAAACCACTAGAAGAGAGCATCTGTTCTAACTGCTTGTGTAGGAACCTGGCCCACTCCCCGGTGGACCCCCAGGGCCCAGGGCCCCTGCCAAGTCCCCACCTTTCTCATAGAGCTGGGTGCACCTGGGGCAGAGGCTGTAATCTCCAGACCACTCGACGTCCCAGTTCTTGCCTGGAGTTGCCCCACAGCTTTTACAGCGCACACAGGCTGAGCAGATCTGGGAAGGTAGAGGGCAGGGCAATGTTAGGGGTTGAGCCAGACACCAGGCTATAGCAATGCAAGGGGAAGATAGGCAAAGAGGAGTGAATGGTAGGCAGAAGACAGATAAGAAAGGAAAGGTAAAACAACAGGAAAGGAATAAAAGGAGGAATGGAGGTTAGGCTAGAGCAGGGGATTCTGAGCCTGGGACTATGGAATCCATGGTCCCCTAAAAACATTACATGTAAATTCTTGCCTATGCGAAATTCCTAAAGGAAAAATGTTATGTTTATCCAATTCTCAAAAACATCTCCCACTTTCCCCTCTTCATGAGTCCTAGCCTACAGCAAGGCTGAGGATGGTGGCAGCATTAGTTAGAACTCCAAACCAAGAGGTGCGGGTCCCATCTCTCACCCAGTGGCGCCTTTTGCGTGTGGCCCGCGTTGGGTAGCTGGGCCCCAGGCAGGCTGGGTGGTAAGCATGGCGGCAGCGCTCACACTCCAAGAGGTGCTGTTAAAAGTTGGGGAAATACAGCAATGGCAGGATCTACTGGCACAGCGATACCTTTTTCCTCTACTCCTCCACCCACCCCTTGGCTCCAAGGCCCAAACCTTGGATCCTCGGCCTTTGCGCCCACAAACATGGCAGAACTTGCAGCGGCGGCAGCACCAGGTATCATGATGTTGGGGCAGGGGCCGCTCAGCTTCCTCCAGGCAGAATGGGTGGAAGGGGTCACAGCAGACTTGGCAGAACACCAGCTGGGAATGGGAGAATAAACAATAAGCACAGTGTGAAACCAGGAGGCCAGAGCATGAGAATATGCTAAGGCCCAGGAAATCAGACAGTAAGGGCTAATGGAGACTTGGGAGGTTGTGAAACAAGGTGGAATCCAACCTCATGCAAGCCTTTGCTGGCACAGAGCAAGCACACCATAGGTGGCCCCCCTGGTACGGAGGTGAGCACACTCAGGCCTCCCATCAACCACACGTTCTCCAGGTCACAATCCTCCTGATGGAAAAAGAACACATGGGATCAGAGGTCAGCCAGTAACATAACATAAAAGTCAGATCTACCTTAGAGCCCTGACTTCTCAGACACAGTAAGTTTCTTCCAACCATAGTCCTTGCCATCTTCCCCACCCAATGCCATACCTTGAAATCAACACGAACCCTGTGCACACCATCAGGGGACTTCTGTTTTCCAGTCCAGCCATTGGGAAAAGAAGCAAAAGGACCAGGGGCCAAAGCATCCTAGAGAGGAATGGTGGTGGTCAGAAGGCTGCCCACCCTACCTCTACAGTCTTCTCTCCTTGCTACTCTCTCTCCCAGTCTGCCTGACCCTGTATTTTGCCCAAATCTTTTGCTTTCCAGGACAGGCTTGCCTCACCCCCAAGGGCCTGTTTTCTGGTATGGACATACAACGACACTCAGATGAGCCTGTTACTCTTGACTTGCCAGGAAGCTTCTAGAGGGCAGGAGCCATGTCTTCTACAGGGCTCAGGGTTCTTGGTATGGGGCTGTGCTCACCTTGTCCAGGCGCCTCCGGGCCTTGAGCTGCAACACAGGCTGCAGGGTGGGTTTGCGGGGCCGGCTCTGCTCCTCAGGTTCTGGCACTGGTAGCTCTAGGCAAGACACATGAGTAGTGAGGTTCCCTCTCCTCCCTGCCCCACTGCCCCTCTTTTACAATCCCTAAATGTTACCTGGATCTCCATGACCTTCTTTAACCAAGGGCTGCTAAGATTATCCTTAGTTAGGTCTTACTCAAAAAGCTACTAAACACCCCACACACCAGCCCCCCATCCACTTGAGACTACTTCCTTCTGCACTCAGCTACTTTCTCTACCACACCCACAGAACGCTGGAGTCAGAGCCCTGCCCTTTCCACACAAAAGACACAGGACTGACAGAGGAAGCAACAAGCAGTTCGCACCATTCTCTCGTGGGGCCCGACGTCGGGGAGCAGGAGGACCCCCGGGCTCTGAGTCATCCGAGTCCTCGAAGATATCATAGGAGGGTCGCTGTTTGACGCAGCGCCGGGCTGACTTGCGCTGCAGTAGGAGGGAGTCCTGCTCCTCGGACCCTGGGGGGGCCACCACCTCCTCCCGGGGCCCCCCAGCTCCCGCCCCCCGGCGTGGGCCTGGAGGACCAGGGGAGGCCTCAGGAGATTCATCGGAATCCCAGGGCAACAGCGTCTTCACTATCGTCCGGCCTGTGGGAACAGGGGACTTAGTAGGATCTGAGCTCAGCCAGGGATATGGGACATTTGGATAGAGAAAACCCAGAAAGTGGGGCAGAAGAGAACAAGTGTGAGAGAGAAACAAAAACACACAACAGAAAGAGACAAAGGTGGTACAATGCAAAGATAAAGGGAGCAAAGAAAACATGGTTTCTTCCATACCATGAATCTAAATAAGGTTCTTAAATGCTCCTCAAAACCTGTTACCTTTTTTAGCCAGCCGCTCCATCTTCCGAGCCTCTATCTTGTCGCACTTCCGGTATCTGGGGAGGGGAGCAGCACGTCACCAGGGTAGGGGACTGGTGGTCTGGGGGAAGAGAGGAAGCTCTCCACAAGGATGCCAATCCCACTGCTCTGGCGGGGCAGGGGGCCTTGGTGACAAACCACCATGGGTGGAAACAAAGGCTGAACCCCAGCTACTCACACACAGCATTGCTTCTTGGTGTTAGGGCCCCCAAACTTGGGCTTGTCCAGGCAGTTGACACAGGAGCCACAGTCCTGCACACGCAGGCAGCCCCGACAGTGTCCACATCGTGCCATTCGCATCTTCTTGCCATGATGGGAGGGCAGTGAACGCCGGGGTGTATGGGCCAGGGCTCCTCCAGACCCTGCAGGTTCTGAGTCTCCACCAGGCCCTGCTGAATCCACCTTTCCCTGTTGTGACTGTGATGGGACACTCTCAGTTTCAGATGCTGATGATGTATCTAGTGCAGTGGAGAGGAGGAGATGGAGCTACAAAAGCCCTGTTCCCACAGGCCTACCTCATCTCTGTTCTCTCCTATACCTTCTTCAGTAGGCCTTCTGGCCACTCTACTAGGCTCTTAGTGCATTCGCTAGCTCCCAGATTTGACAAGAGCTGTCAAATTTCCCCGGAAGACACCTGCCCCTACCCTCTGTTGCAAGGTCCTGCCGATCCCGGAGAGGGAGAGCACTGAGGCGAGGGACATCTTCAGGTACCATGGCCCGCGCCTGACCCAGGGCCACAGCAGCATGACGGCACACATGTTTGATGCGGGGACCTTGCACTGGGGATTCAGGGCCCTGGGGGAAGAGAAATTACAAACACATGAGGTGTTGCTACTTGTGTTCCTGCAACAAGCCTCCTTCAGAGGCCCTCCAGCCACTCCATACCGATGGTCTCTCTCGCTTAGTTTCCATCGGTTCATCTTCAGACTTGATAGAACCTCTATCTGAGATCTGCTTGACAGTCCCCACGACTTCCTCCATCTGCCCTCCAGGACTTGGCTGGTGGGGAAATAATAAGCAGGGTCAGAGGCTGAAAAGTGAAGATGGAACCAAGGAAGAAATACGGGAAGCTGCGGAACAGGGGAAGACTGGCTCTAAGATTTCCCTCCAAAGTCAGAAGGATGCAGGTAGCTAAGGGATTGCAGGGAATCAAGGCTAAATGGCTGGGTGCAGGGGACTGGCCAAAGCATCATGCTTACCAGCATCAAAGATGCCACCTTCTGCTGCTGCTGCTGCTGGTCAATCTTGAATAGCTGCACCTTGGCTCTCTTGAGCAGACTGAACATTTTCTCCTCTACACCAGACAGTGGTAAGGAACCCATGCCTGCAGTCCGGGCCTTTTCCAGTGGTGGCAGCTGCTGTGGTGGTGGTGGCTGGGGCAGCAGCTGGGTTTGCAAGACCTGTAGAGGCTGCTGTAGCTGAGCCTGAGGCTGCTGCCCATTGCTCAGAGCTGGAGCCCCAGGTGGGTGCACCTCGGCCTTAACAGGTGTGGTGACCACAGGGGCAAATCGAGGCAGGCTGAGATGGTTGGTGCGGCCCACTGCCCGTGGCTCAGGCTCAGCTGGAGATTCATCAGCGGGAGGCGGCTCTGGCTCAGGGGCTTCAGGGGCCCCAAGAGGAGGAGTAGTAAGCACCGATTCATAGATCTTCAAGTGGGCTTCACTTGGGGTAAACTGAGGGGCCCGAAGGAGCAGGGGCCTCCGGGATGGAGTGACAAGAGCAGGGGGTGGGGGTGGGGCTGGGGGAGGTGCAGGGGGAGGAGGAGGCAGTTCCCGGGTCAGTGAGGTCCAACGAAATGTGGGTTCCCTTAAGATGGACCGTCTCTTTTCAGGGAGTGGGACTGGGATAGATAGAGGAGTTGGGGCACACGGTGGAGAAGGGGCTGGTGCTGGTTCCTGGGGGACAAGAGGGGAGATGGCAACAGGAGGCCGTGGAGTAGGTGAGACCTCCACCTTTGGGGGTTTGGAGGGGTCTTCATCCATAAATCGCCGGGGTGTCTTGATGACACGGGAGGACCGGGCACTCACCACAGGCATAATAAACTGCCGGATGTTCTTCAGGAAGGTGGTGCTTTTGGGGGCCACAGTGGGGCTGTCTTCCACAGAGCCTCCTGTGGTGGTACTGGGGGTTGGAGTGGTAGGAGAGGTACCCTCTGGTCCTGCCCGAGCAGCTTCCCGCTCTGCCCGTTGGCTGGGAGTCAGGGGAGGACGGCCCCTCTTCCTGGAGCATGTAGCTGGGACCATGGTAGGGGATTCTTCCTGCTCCTCTAGGGCAGGAGGTGGAGGAGGGGATGGTGGAGGTGGTGGGGTCACTGAGGGTGGTGGAGGGCAAAGTGGGAAGAGTGATATTGAGGGCGATGGAAGAGGTGGGGGAGGTGGAGGGCTTGGAGGAGTCAGGGGTGGTGAGGGCAGCTTTGCCTCTTCCTTGTCCTCGGCTAACATCATCTTTTCCTCACCTACAGTTCTCTCTTCCTTCTCTTTCCCCTCCTCCTTGTCTTTCTCTTCTTTCTCCTCCTCCCCCTCCTCCTCCAACTTCTGTTCCTTGTTCCAGCAAGGGCCGTCTCCCTGTCCCGATTCAACTTTTCCTTGGGGGGCATCCTGCCAGCTTTCCTCATGTTGATCTTGACCCTGACCTGATTCAAGTCCCAAGGACAATTGTCCCATCTTCACTCTTTTGGCCTTTGAAACAAACTTGATCACGAGGGGGTGTCCACCTCGGCCTCGGCCTCGGCCTCCACGGCCTCCTCGCCCAGACTGTCCTCCACGTTTGGGGGCTCCAGGTCCTAGGCCAGGCCCCTCCTTGTATTTCCAGCTGCCAGTTCGGTATTTTACTGGAACCACAGGAGGTGAGGGCTCAGGTTTGGGGATTGTCACAGCTGCTTCTGCCACCATTATTGCCTGTTGCTTCTTCCTGCAGGGGCCTGCTGGCCGGCCTGGGGGCCGCCCCCGAGACCGTCGGGGGGTGGAGGGCTCACATGCTCGGCTCCGGGGGGCTGGGGGTGCCTGGGCCCGCCGGAGAAGTTCAGTCAGTGCTTGCACCATCCGTTCTGTGCCCTCCTCACCCCGTTTCCGGGCAGGAGTCTTTGGGGGTGTAGGAGTCACATCTGCTAAGCGAGGAGGCGGAAGGGGGGTCATCTTATGCTTGCGGCCCCGACCTCGGGGGGCTCGACCTAAAAGGAGAATAGGTGTGGGGAAATGGGTCAATCTAGCCCTGTGGACTAAAGAACACCTCCAGGAGGGCCAGTACTAAGTCTTACTTGTCTGTTTCCCCCACAGCCCAGCATAACTTGAGCTCTGAACACAGAACACTCAGTAACTGATGAAGACTTTAGTTGAGGCGGGGAAAGCTGACACAATGAGTGAGAATAACACTCCTATAAAGCTACAGAGGTAGTTTCCCCATCACTCACCTCGCTGGGACCGGAGCGCAGAGCGCAGGGAACTGGGGGCCACATCTTCATCTGAATGAAAACCCTGAAATTCCTGATTTAGGGGACCAAAGGTGGAGGGGAGAAACAGCAGTCAGTGCCAAAGCCCTTGTTCCACCTGAGACTCAAGTACTGAGGAATACCCCCAGCTTCCCCCTTAATGGACCCCTATTTTCAAAAGAATTGAAAAGTCTGGAAGGTGAAGGGAGTAGAAAACAGGGTCTCTCCTTCCTTAAGGATGAAGACAGAGTATTCTGAACCCCCACTTCCTGTGCCAGACCATGCCAGCACAGCCATCAGTGGTTTGCTGGCCCAGAAGGAAACAGAACAGGGTCTTCTCAGGCCAGGCAGTAGGTACTACCATCAGATTCCCTTACACTCCAACTCAGAAAAAAGTGGGACCTCTGTTTACATTCTCTTGAGCTGTAGTTTCTTCCAGAATGAAGATGAGAAAAAGGCCTCCCAAGCATGGTGTGTATCAAATGTTTACCACATTAGGATCCCCACATGCTCCTGCTTTTTCTGAGAGGCTGATGATAAATCCTGAGCTGAACTCAGACCTGCTAGAATGTCTCATCTTAGCCTTCATTCTATTTCTCTTCAACCTGTGCCCCTAAGAGGAAGCCCTCCACCATTCTACCCTCTCTCCACTTTAGATCAGAAGAGGAAATGGGGCACTGGTGAAACCAGGGCTATGTCAGAGGTTATGAGGCTGGGCGGGGCAGGTTACAGGTAAAAGCCCAGAGAGCCCTAGCCTGGGTCCACTAAAGCCAAGGTGCTGCTGTCAACCACCACTGGTTAGGCATGCAATCCCCATTAATTTCCTCGCCCAAACCTCTACTGCTTTAGCTTTGTCAACGACCAAGAAGAATCAGCCCAGGACACTTCAGCATGACCCGCCACGGGCCCAAGAGCCCAGTTGCACCTCAGGCTTTCCCTTATAAAAGCCCCTTCCACCGACAGCTCTGTGCAGCCTACGTCCTCCCACGCCTATTTCCAGGGCCCTTTCTCTCCGCAGGAGCCCTGAGGACCTCGCTTCCCCACGTCTCTCCTCTGGGCCACTTAGACCCCTGGAAGCCCCCGGCCTCCGCCCAGCCCGGCGCTGGGAACGCCTCCGACCGCCTCACCTCATCATCGGATTCCCCGTCACTGCTCTCCTCCTCTGGCAAGCAGCCCCGGCTCGGGCCCCAGCCGCGGCCCCGTCCCCTGCCTCGCTGAACGCGCGGGCCGGCCCACAGTCGGCGGAGCCGGCGCAGGCCCCGGCGGAGCCCCAGCAAACGGAGCAGGGCCGTGTCCTCCCCTGGCTCAGCTCCGCCCGGCCCCGCTGCGCCGCCGCCGCCGCGCCGCAGAGCTACCCGCACTCTCTCGGCCCCGCTGCCCCGTCCGCCGCGGCCCCCTCCCGCGCCGGAGCCTCGCGGCCGGCCAGGGAAGCGGCCCCGCGCGGAGCCAGGCCCCGGGCAACTGCCGCCGCCCGCCGCCGCCGCCATCTTGGCACCGTGAGAGGGGCCGGGGAGGCAGGGGGAGGGGCGGCCCGAAAGCAGGGCCGGGGGGAGGGGAGGGAGAGGAGAGTGGGAGAGCCGCGGCTCACGACAACAACCCGCGCCGCCGCTGGTCTGGCGGGAGCCGGGGGCTGGGCCGGCCCCGCGCGGGGCACCACGGGAACGGGAGTCCGAGGCCGGTCAGCCGTCACCTTAGACCCGGCTTCAAGAGCAATGACGCCGAGTCGTGGCCGAAAAGGGATGAGGCGCAGGGGCCTCAGGGAAATGTAGTCCAGGCACCTCGCTCCTTCCGCCGGGAGCTAGGACCGCGAGAGCTGGGACTGTGAGGACCCAACCCGACCCAAAGAGAAAGCTAGCTCCGGAGCCACTAGGCGGTGTGATTTTCGCCCCAGACTCCTCCCACCGTTCTTGTGTAGGCCAGCGGCCCACAAGAACTACCACTCCCAGGATGCAGGGGGTTTCTTACCCTGGGAAGCCCGGAGATACTGGGAAATGAAGTTCGCAATTGCTGGAGGTTTTGGTTGGGGAAGGGGCGGTGGCCAAAGGTTAGTTTCAGTTCGAGGTACGACCTGGCGGCCGTTTCTTACAGCGTGGAGGAAACATGAGGCAGAAGCCGCGGCCCATGTCCTCAGGGAGAGGAGACGGGTGGTTGAAAGCAGAGTGGAGCACGCGTTCCCCTCAAGCCCCAGGCTGGGTGTCCCCAAGACTCAAACGTTTCACACCTTTGCTTGCTGTAGAAAGGGTAGTAACTTGGGTTCTCACAACCTCCCTCCTCAGGGCTTGCTGCTAAGTGTTTGAACCTTGAACCCTCTGGTCCTCTGCTTGTGGGGGAGGACGGGGAGGTAGGGGAGGTGGCCGCCGCGCGGAATTGTGGACGTACGCCCACTAGGGGCCGCTACAGGATCAGGGGCAAGGCTGGACGCACTCCCACCCACGCACACAGACTAGTCTGGACTCGGCTTTCTTGTCCTGAGAGGAAAGCACAGAAAAAGCTTTATTTGGGTGATGAAATAAACAGTCCCCGCGTAGTTAACCTTCACTTGTGAAAACCTCACTGTCCTCCCCACACAGGATCGCTGACCCAGGCTTCTGCAGCCCGCGGTCATCTGGAAGAGGGCTCTTGGCGGCCTTTCTGAGAGCCGAATTTGCTAGACAGCCGAAACGCAGTGCCGGGTCAGAAGCCTAGTCAGCCCACTGGCCCGTCTTCAGTGTTTTCATTATTTGGCTGAAGGCAAAGAAGCCCGATACCCCTTTAGGTGGAGGAGGAAGGGGGCCTACAGGGAGGTCGAGGCCCGAGATGGCCTTGAGGTGGAGGAGTAGAGAAAGGTAGAGCGAATGGTCCATCCCGGCGGGAGTTGGCTGGGTGAGTGGCCGCGCATGTGTGCCTGCATGGAGGCCAGGCTGGGGCAGCCAGCCCTGCACAGAGGACAGCGGTAGGGTGCAGCCCCGTGTGTCCGCAGGTGCTTGGTCATGGCCGAGAAGTCCCGGGAGCGCTGAGGACAGAGGCCACAGGAGAAGGGCTTCTCTCCTATGGCGGGTGGAGGGCAAGGCTCGTGAAGGAAAAGAAGGGGGAAGGCTGGCCTAGGGGTAGAACCGGGCAATGGGGCGAGGGAGTTGCGTGGGAGCTAGGCACGTGGAGAGGGACTTCGGGGCGAGCAGACCAGTGCTTGGAGAGAAGCAGACAACTTATATTGGTTAGAACGCCCATACCTGTGTGAACTCGGTAGTGTGTCTCCATCTGATGCTTGAGTGAAAACCCCTTTCCACAAACAGAACACGAATAGGGCCTGGATGGAGCAGGAGGGAGCGGAGGAGGACGTTGGTGAGATGGGCGGCCTGCTTTGCCCACATGATCCACACAGGTTGCAAGTGCACCTATGGGGATAAAGAAGGCAAAGGAGGGCAGAGCTGGGAATCCCAGGGCTGGATCACTGAAATACCCAGGCAAGACATCAGGGGCTATGGTGAGAGTAAAGCAAAAGCGCGCTCACTCTACTCACCTGTGTGCCTCTGGTCAAACTCTTCCATCTCCCCAGGGCTGAGCTTTGTGGGGCCCTGGGAGAGGGAACCTGGAGGAAGGAGAGTGAAGTAGTGGCCCTGCTGAGGCTGGACTCCTGCAGCCCCAGCGGAGAGACCATATTACAGGGTTCATGCAGGACAATGAAGGGCTTACCTGAGGCAGGTCTAGAGAAGGCCAACTGGTTTTGGCTACAGAGACTTTTGTGAAGGTTTAGAGACATTGGGATCCTGTGGGGAGGGGGGGGGAGGGAGCAACAGACTTGGCAAAACCTGTCATCCTGACTGATCCCATCCTGAAGAGGAACATGTCATGAGTTCCCAGGGGCTGGGCTTTGGCTTCCCCTGTGGTGGGAGCTTGTTGTCCTATCTCCAACTCAGGAAATGTACAACAAAGATAAGAAATGTGGTGCCTTTCCACCCATCACCACTGCTTCGCCCGAGCCACTCCCTCCCAACCAGGCTTTCATTAGGCCCCCTTCACTCACCTCTGGTCCTGAGGCCAGACCTCTGGCCAAGCTCCAGTAATAGGAGTGCTATGGGAGAAGGGAGTGCCATATCTTTGCTGCAACAATAGGAAGCTCCTCCATAGGGCAGGCTGGCCTTCCCCTAACCAAGGGGCCTCAGCCCACCAGGGCTTAGAGGTGATGCTAGTTTGGAGGGAACCTGGGTGGGGACGGGGGCCAGGCAATTCCCCCAGACTTTCCTCAGAGCCTCCTGGACTCTCCCTTACCCACATGATCACTTCTTGTTTCCCATCTATACCTCTGTGGTCAACAAGGGATTGGTTGAGTTTCTCCTCTGATCTCATCTGCTCCCCCGGACCCTCCTGCACTGCTTCTGCTATCTCAGGGCTCTCTCTTAGTGGCCTGTGATTGTGCATTGTCTCCTGTTCTCTCCCACCAATTCTAATAAACTTCTCTGGTTTCTGCTCTCCAAGGCCCCCCACTCCTCCCTCAGAATCCCTTGTGGGTCTCTCTGGCTCCTCCTGGTGTTCCTTCAGCTCTTGGCTCAGCTTTACTCTAGCCCTGTCTCTTCGAGCTTTCCTGCATGCCTCTTCCAGACACTGTACCCCCAAGGCCCTGGCTGCCTCCTCAAGGGGCCCCAGTTCCCCAGGTTGCAACTCAACACTCTCCCCATAAACAAAGTACAGAAGCTGTGCAAAAGTGGAAGGGCTGATTCCTTTCACCAAAGTCCAGTGGCCCCTGTGGCCCAGCTGCCGGCTTACACCTGCCAGCACCAGGCTGTGGGCAGGGAACTCTTGGCTCCCCACAGTGATCATGGTATCACATAGTGCTGGCCAGAGCCTGGCTGCTAGCCGTACTAGCCGATCAGAGTCATAGGGGCTAGGCAGTCTTGTTGGGGACAGGGGCATTTTGCCTTGCCTGGGTACCGATCTCAGAGGTTCTGAGACAAAGGCCACTGTGTGAGGTCCATGGTGAAAAGGGGAGGGAGGAACAGCATATTCTCAAGCCTGTGGAGATGAGGGGAGAAAGATTGAGTTGCTGGTTCTGGATCAGAGCTCTCTGTCTTGAATGGAGCAAATAAACTAACCCAAGAGAGGACCCAAGCTTACCCAGAACCATAACATGGGGCTGGGATGGGGTGACAGGAGAATGGAAATTAGATCAAAGCCAGGACTTAAAAGGTGAGGACCAGGTAGTTAACAAGTATATCAATCAAGTAGAGGGTTTAAAACTAGTATATACTGGATTTTGACAATTAGCAATCTGTGACTTAAAGGATAGCAGATACTTATACTTCTGCTTCTCTGAGCCCCTCTTCAGGGAAAGATCTCTGAGTAGGCCAGGCTCTCTTCATTTGAGGCAAAGAGATCACCACAAGAACAAGTTAGCCCAGGCAGTTAGGGATGGAGCAAGGCACAGCTTCATGGGAGAATTTAGAGAGCTGGTGTGTCCCCTCACAAGCTGAGGGTCCTGAGGCAGACAAGTCAGAAGGCATGGGTCATAGCTGCAAGAAGGCAGGCTCCAAGGTATCAATCGATCATCTCCTTGAGGCTGAAGCTTCTAGAACACATCCTCAGAGAAGGAACTAGAAGAAACCAAAGATGCCTACTCAGGGAGTTAAGAGAACAAGTGCAGAAGCCACAGGAGAGAAGGCTCTTGACCCAAGGATGGAGGGAGGTTTTGGAGAAGACTTTGGCCACTGAGGAAGTGAGACAAAGGGAGATGAGAACTGTAGAAGGAGAGGCTATTTACTTTCAAAGTTAAGATAAGGAGATAGTTTAATTTTGTTTTTCACAAGCCAAAAGTGAAGAATAGAAAGACAGAACCCAACAAGGCAGAAATTTATCACACATCAAAACCAACAGGCTACTAAGAAGAGAAACTGGGAACCCAGATACCAACCGGCTATTAAGAAGAGAACTGGGAAGGAACCCAGATACAAAGAGACAGACCCAAGTGTCTCAGTGCCCAGTAGGCATATTCCTAGGTGTGTTAGGACCCTTGTTAGTTAGGTCCCTTGTGGGAGGGAGGATTATTTCTTGGATACCTCAGGGAGAGGACTACAGATTGGCAGGAACTGAAGAGAAAGAGGGGTATAATGGGAGGAAAGTCTCAGCTGGGGAGAAGAAACCACTCACCATTTGTAGCTTCCTCCTGAACCACCGCATGTTCTGAACTGCTGTTTGGGCTCCTCCTGCCCCCCCCCCAATAACTCCGCCTCTGACCTCACAGTCTTCCATTGGGTGTCCCAAGTATCAATCTACCACAGTCCCCACATGCGGTGTGGTTTTATACTCCTAGGTCTGCTTCACCCTTCCAGGAGAGAAAACACCCCTTCTACTTCCAGAATGCAGGCATTCTGCCTCCTAACCTCCCATCTCCTTATTTTATTTGTGAACTTCTAGAGTCAAAGAAGTGTATATCTTAGCAAAAACTTTGAACTAATCAGACCTGCATTTGAGTCTCATCTGTGCCATTTACTAGTTGAGTCACCTTGGGCAAGTCATCTCTCTGAGCCTTGTTACCTCATCCATGAAGTAGGGATAGCCTCTGCTTATCTCATTTGGAGGCAGAGGTGAAGATGAAATGATGAATGTGAGAGTGGTTTGTCAGTACATAGCATCATTCAAATAGTATTAATGCTGTTTCTTAGAGGTGTCAGTAGAGCTCTAGCAGATGAAGCTGTTTATACTATCTCAGAAGCTTTTTACTTAAAAAGGACTAAAATGTCTGCATTCCAAGGAGAGAGTGAAAGAGGGCCAAAAGCATGCCTGACTTGGTACTAGGAAGCATTGACTGGTTTGTGGGAATGACCATTGTCATCTGGGCTACCACTGGGGATGGGGTGTGTGAATGACTCAGATCCTTCCATCAAGCTCTGAAGGGGGAAGCCCCAGAAAGGGTCTATAGTGGTCTTCGAAGAGAAAAACTTCTTTTCTTGGATTGATGACAAATGACATTTCTCTGAAATCAGGACTTGGGGGTTTCTTTCACTTCCTGCCCAAAGGGTCAAGGTCCTCAGAGATTTCCCCTCTTTTCACACTTTAGCACTTGTTAACCTGGGGAAAGGATGAGGTCTAAGAAACTCAACACATTTTTTTCTGTTTCTTATTACTCTATTATCCTCATCATGCTGTGGCAAATTTTCATTTATTCAACAAGTGATAAATCACTTATATGTGCTTGGCATATCATGCATTGCCCAATAGATAACTGGAAAATAAACTAATGAGGCACTGGTAGGCTGCTCTGGTGACAAGACATAGTCTGATTCCCCCTTAGGCTTCTCCCTTAGATCCTGATCCCCTCCTAGGTTCAAATAACCGTGTTTCTAAACTCCTGTTTCTCCCTTTGGCTCCAGGACCCCAAAGTGTTCAGACCAGCCCTTACTTTCTCCCTCCAGACCTAACATGCCTTCCTTCTACCTTTCATTCTAGGCAGATGTTAACCCTTCCTAGATCACACAGGGTGTGCCAATGGGTGGGGCTGGTAGAGGGACAATAATAGGGTGGGAGAGGGGAAGATGAGTCAGAGTGAAAGGGAAAATGCAAATGGGCAAGCTGTGTTCATTTGCTACTCTGAATGTTAAATGTTTTCCATTTCTGAGCTTTCTAACTCCTCACACCACCACACCCAGGGACTCATTAGATACCCATATAAAAGACACTTGGCTTGGACATGTATAAGAACCAATGTCTGATATTTATTGTATACAGAGGGAAATATCCTCCAACAAAGAAGTACATAATCCCTGATGATATGGAATAAGTAGAGGAAGCCATGAAGGAAACCCCCCAAGTGTAGAAAGGTACAGGGGTCTGGAAGATCACATCACCAGAGTGGTCCTCCTCACCTCTCAGCCCCATGTCATGTCTGTGACCAGCACACCCACTGGTGTGGTTTGCCCACTGATGATCAAAAGAATGGGAGACTACGCAAAAGAAACCATCCTCTGTAAGCCAAATGTGGTTGACAGGGAGTGTCAACAGGCTTTTAGGAAGTCTAAAAGGAGCAGAAGGGACAAGGAACTCCCCATTAAGTGAATGAAAGCCCTCAGGAATGAAAAACCCTTATCTTGCCTCCCATTTGGTACTCCATCACAGGAGTGTCCAAACTTTTGGTGTCTCTGGGCCACACCGGAAAAAGAAGAGTTGTCTTGGGCCATGCATTAAATAACAAACATTAATGAAAACAAATAAAATCTCATAATGTTTCAAGTAAATTTATGGTTTTGCATTGGGCTGCATTCATAGCCATCCTGGGTCAAATGTAGACTACAAGTCATGGGTTGGACACCCCTGAAGGATATCCCTTTAGAGAGTGCCTCCCTCCTTAGAGGTATCTCTAGAGCTTTCTACATCTCAGCGCTTAGGCTGGTGACACTCTAGGCCATGCTCTGTCTCTCCATTTTCTACGACACAGCCCAAGCCATCTTGCGCTGAGTGAGCAGTAACAGCAGAAGCAGTTGACACTGTTCTTTTTATTTTTGAAAGGTCTCCCCTCCTCAGTCTCAGAAACCTTATCCACCTTTCATTTCCCAGGCTAACTCAGTAGGAATCACCTGCAGTTGTCTCCCTGGGAACCACAGGTAACAAGGAACCAAGCCTGGATTCTGGGAGAGGGTAGAGTGGGTAGGAGAGATTAGGTAGGACATAATTGGAAGAGAAGCATGTGGGAAAAGGAGGCATGATTTTTGCCTCTCAGTCCTTTATAATACTTATATTTCTAAGTAAAGTTAGAAATCTGGTATTTTTTATTGTTACTGATAAGCTTGACCAAGAATCCCTTCAAGTATAATGTAGCTTGATATAAAAATAATCAATACAGCAATACAAGTGTGGATTCTCTTTAAATATTATAATTAAAATTAAATAATCAAAATAGACCAATCAAAGGGATGGTTTTATTTTATGAAAAATATTCACCCTTTATTGCCTTTATTTTAAATATTGAGTAACTTCAAAGCCAAGTGTAAGAAGATTCGATTTTTAAAAATTCTATGAACTTCCCACTCTTCCCAGGAACATGTCTCTTTACCTAAATTAAAGTGATTAACACCCTTCCCCACCCACAGCATTTTCTATAGATTAAGACCAATTATCCAAATTTGACATAAACTTGAACCAGCTTATAGTCATAGCCAAGTGAGCTAAATCTAGGTCATAGAGACCCTATCATAGCACATTTTTTGTGGATTAAGTGGAAAAAGAAAAAAACTTAGGTTCCACTACATCCTCACAGTAAAGAGCCTTTTTCTTCAGCCCTAATATGGGGCTAAGTCTTCCAAAACCATTAACTTCCTCACATAGACTGTTTTCAAGAACAGTACTGAATACCAGTATTGCCTTAAACCCAGGGAGAGAGCCTCACTTTGATATCCTCTGGCTGTGTCCTCCCCATAGGCTGAGGAGTCCAAGGGCAGTTAGGAAGTGCCCACCTGGAACCTGTGCCCATCCCTCAATTCTAGACCATGCTCCAGAAACTTGGAACCCTGGATCTCCTGGCCCAAGTGGCCCACTTCTAGGGCCTACATGGGCCTCAACCCTAGGCCTATACTCATGAAAGTGGACTATGGGACTGATGTAACTTAAGGCCCTGACTATGTGTGAGGGGCAGGTGAACTGAGCTTGGACATGTAGGCTGGTGTGTGAGATACCTTCAAATGTGCACCAATAGCAGGGGTGGGAAGAAAAAGGGGAATCTCCATTTCTAGTCATGCCTAGGCCCCATACATAATATGGGAGCCTACTTTATTCCAATAGTCCTTAACCTCTTAGGGGGTCACTATCCCCTTCTAAATGTAAGCCATGGAATCAACTCTTTGCAACAGAAAATTGTAGACTCTTACACCATTTTGCATGTGAATGAAAAGAGATTCATTGATTGCTCTGAAGCCCATCCTTGGACAGGCCAAATACTCCTTGTTTATCCCTGTGACCACTTTTCCCCTCACCCCCCATAAAACAACATGTGTAAAGTTTTTCTGATGATTTCCAAGAGTTCTCAGACCCTTGAAATCCATTCACAGACCACCCCCTTGCATCTCCCACCCTTGATTTAAGAACTCTGGTTATACATGAAAGCACTCTGAAAGCTTTAATGCCATGTAATGCTGGAAAAGCCGAGTGAAATTAGATATCAACACCCTGCCCCATAAGTGTAAAAAAGTCATCAGTAAAGACAACTTGAGTGATTTCCTAAAGAGCAGGATATTTCACACACCTCTTCCTGTGCTCCAGTACAATATATATATCTTTCCCATTCACCTGTTCTGTGCTTACAGCTTTATATCTTCTTGGAGTGATCAGAAAGATTTGGGGAAGAGTTTGGGACAGGGACTGAAATGCCCCAGACATGATTCTTTCCATATTTTGTCTAGAGCCACCACAAGGTGATGATACTTCACAAAGGGCAAACAACTTGACTGGGGTTTGGAGACTCGCCCCTTCCCAGAACCTCCAAAAGACCATGTGCCTAACTTCCTGGCCACATTTTCCATCCTGGACCCAATACTGGAAAATCTACCAAGAGCATTCAATCAAGTGTCCAGAGACCTGGAAAAGCATGCAGCCACATGTTCCCAGCATGACCTGGATGCAGTGACCCTTGACAACTTCCCATTGGACTTTTGACCTCATCAAAGCTGACTCTCAGCCTAGGCTGGGTCCAAAGACCCTGGAAACCTCTCAAGTGCACACTGGTTTCATCTCTTGTCCAGTGACTCCCAATAACCTATAGAGAGTCACGGGCTTCTCTTTCCAGTTACCAGACCAGACTCAGTCCAGAGACCCCAGACAACCTCTCACAGTTTGGAGGCCATACCTCATGGCCAATGACCCCATGCAGGGCTCCAAGGGCCTCCAACCGCACCACAACACACTTCCAAATCAGATTGGCATCGGAAACCATGGACCAACTTATAGGGAATGCTGGCCTGGCCCCTACCCAGCCAGGGCACAAAGGTGCCCCGAAGTTCCCATTTCCAGCCTTTTTAAGGCAGAGGGTGTTCCCAGGGCCTAAAACCCTCAGCCCTCACTTCCTGACCCTCAGGGCAACCACTCCATCCCCCATACTCCTGCTGTGCCTGGGCAAGGCCTAAGCCCAAAGAAGAGTAATAAAAACCATGGCACTCACCAGCTCAGACTCGTTCCTCTCCCCACTCGGCCTCCTATACACTCAGGGTGGCGTAAGCTCTAATGGTCGTTACAAAGTGGGGACTGTCGCTAAGCCAGGAACGGGAGCCTCGGGCTCGCGCTCTTCGCGCCTGTATCCCAAGGCGGATGCTGATTGGCTGCAGTGCTGGTTGCACCCTGTTTCCTGGCTCTCAGTTAATGAGCATGCTCTGAAGCCTGGAGGCACCTAGGACAGCTCCATTATCTCTAGCTCTGTGGAGGGGTAGAGCCTAGAGTGTGATTGGTCTGCGGACTGGCGCTTCAGGTATCTAAGGCTGATACCTCAACCTCCAGCCTTCGCCCAATGCTGATTGCTGTGGAATTCGCCTTCTCCCATACTTTCTATAAGGAGACTAGAACCTGAATCTCCTTCACCTGAATAGCCTTGGTGGCCCGCATCACAACAGTTTAGGGATATCACCGCTTTCTTGCGTCTGTCTTGCCATGCTGAGTAGCTCTGTTTGCAAACCCTTTCACCTTTCTCTCAGTTCCTTACAATCTGTGGAGGCGTGTGTGTGTGTGTGTGTGTGTGTGTGTGTGTGTGTGTGTGAGAGAGAGAGAGAGAGAGAGAGAGAGAGAGAGAGAGAGACTGGCCGAGGGGCCCTCAAGAGCCAGCCAGACTTCAGGTGCCTGTGGGCAACTCTTTTCCGCCCTTTGCCCTGTCCCACCTCTGAATGGTTGCAGAACAAACCCTGCCTCACCAGGAAGTATGTGGGGACAGGGAAAACACACGAGGGGGCAGTGCCTTGACCCATGAATGGCCTAGGCCTAGATATCACACTTTGAATGGTCATTGACACCTCAACTGTCAGCTGCTTACTTCGTGTACCAGGCTCCCCCAACCCCTGACCAACGCCCAACTGCGCTGCCCTTCTATTAGTTGGCCCGGGCTTAGAGCCCAGCCAACGGGCTTTCTGCCTAGGCAGAGCTTTGGTGCTGACAGGTTGCAAGCTCACACTGCGCCAGTCTGCGAGGGCCAACTATTATCCCTTCGCCCATCTCTGAGGTTGCATCGCTGATTGGCTGGCCCTACTCTCTTCTAATGGCTTAAACTAGGGTTTGCGCTGACACAACCAATGAGGTGCAAGGGCGCTTTAAGGAGGCGGGCATCGCTCAACCGGTTCCACTTCTGATTGGCCTCGAGGTTAGCTTCCTCCCTTTTAATAATCTGAGGGCACAAAGGAGGGAGTCCAGTCCAAGGGTTTCAGGAGGTTAGGATTTTGCCTCAATCTTAAATTCAGCTCCCAGGCTCCGCGGAGGGTTGTCCCGCGTCTTGGTCCCTGCTACTAGCTGAGAAGCTGTGGGCGGGGTTGGGGGGATTAGGGCAGGAGAAGCATGGAGAGGAAATTCGGAGGCACCTGGGAGATCTGAAACAGGAGGGAGATAGCCTAAGGAGCAAATCCCTCGAAAAGTAAGGGGAAGACAGGCGTTGTAGCAGTAGTAACAGCAGCTTCCGCTTACTGAGCCCTTTCCGTGTACCACCTTTCTGCGTTGTCTCATTGATTTATAAATAATCCTGTGAGGCAGCCCGTTACTATCTCTGTAGGAAGCAAAGTCACTTGTCCCACAGCGAGTATGGGCATTGCTCAGACTCCGACCTTGTTCTGGAGAGAGTACAGCATTCATGGTACGTTACGATTAAGTATGGTTGATCTTGTAGATGTGGTATGGGGTCTGATGTGGTAACATTGGCCCTGGTTTACCTCATCTGTAAATGAGGGTTTTTTTTTTGGTTTTTGATTTTTGTTTTGGACTTGAATCTGACCTTGAAGTCTACAACACTCAGCGCATATTTGCAACTCCTCAAACAGTTGGGCAAATGCATTTGCATTCCAGAAAAGGATATTTAAAAAATCAACCTCAGAGCCCTGGCTGGTGTAGCTCAGTGGATTGAGTGCCATTATGCGAACCAAAGGGTCACTGGTTGGATTCCCAGTGGGGGCACATGCCTGGGTTGTGGCCCAGGTTCCCTGTGGGGGTTGCATGAGAGAAACAACCACACAGTGATGTTTCTCTCCCTCTCTTTCTCCCTCCCCTCACCCAATAAATAAATAAATAAATAAATAAATCAATAAATAAATAAATCTTTTAAAAAATCAGCCACATAATACCTTTGCCACTTATACTGGAGCAGGCCAGTTTTAAATACTTTACATGCATAATTCGATTGAATCCTCATAACAAGCTCTATTAGATATTTACTGTTATTTTTTCACTTCACAAATTAGCAAATTGAGGCTGAGAGAAGAAATTGATTTACCTAAGATCTCACCAGAAGTAATTGCCAGAGCTGGAATTTGAATTACGCTTATTACAATCTGACTCTGGAGCCTAAGCTTCTAATGGTTGGTATTCCTGCCTCCCATCCTAACAACTATAGTGTCCACAGTGGGCATGCATGATCCTGGCAACCCTCAGCCACCCTAGGAAGAGGAATGATGACAAAACCCACTGGAACAGACAACCAAGGTGAAGGAGGTAAAGACACTCAGCTCACATAGCTGGTTCTTGGCAGAGCATGAAGTAGGATGATACATAACCTTCTGAATTCAAACCCACATTCTTAATCAGTCCTCGCACTGCTCCTTTCCCATTTCACAGATGAAGAAGCTTAGGCCCTGAGGAGAAATCAGAGCTGGAATTCAGGCCTAGGTCTATCACAACAAAGAAATCATGCCCTGAAACACACTTTCTCCAGGAAGTACTTGTCTGGTAGATCCTGGGTTGGATAAGGTGAGAGGTCCTCTTACCCAGCCAGCCTTGTGTGCAAACAATGAGTTCATCTGCTCCCAATTTTTACCCTAAAGGCAATTAGGAGTGTTTATACAGCATCGGGACCATTGGGAGCTTTTCATTGAAAAGCCCTACTCATAATAGTTCCCATTTATCAAATACTTCCTATGGGCCAGGCAATGTAGAAAGCATTCACATCATCTATGCATCCTCTCACTGAATCCCTATAATAACTCTAGGACATAAGTATTGTTATTGTCCCCATTTTACAGGTGAGAAAACTGAGACCCAGGAAGGGGTGTAGCATTTTGTTTACAGAGCTAGTGAACGATAGAAACTGGATGGGAACCCAGAGAGCCTTACTCTAGAGCCCTAAAATCCAGTTACCCAGCATGTGCAGGCATGAGAAGATGAAGTGAGGGAACCTGGGCTCTGGCAAGGTGGAGTATGAAGGATTGTTTGCTTCATTCTGGGGGCTGGATTGTAAGATTAAGAGAGTCAAATGTCTGAGAAGAGCAGAGAAATTATTATCTTATCGAGTAACTACCCATTGCCAGAACCTATGTTAAATAAGTTTTAAAAACATCAAAAAGCAGAGAGCCTTTTGGTTAAGAAGCTGAAAACTAGGTCCAAACTGCCAGGATTCATATTCTGGTCCTGCTACTTACTAATTGGGAGACCTTTGGCAAATTACTTCACCTCTCTTGGCCTCAATATTCTCATCTATAAAATGGGGATAATGATAGTTATTATCTATCAGAACTGTTTAGAGGATTAAATGAACTAAGAGAACAGTGGTGTCTCCTCTTCCCTGATACCCTGAAACTGAGTTGCTTTCTCACAGTCACTATCACCTGATTTGATTCTGATGTAGACACTGAAAATTAAGGCCAGATATTTGTCATGGGAAAGTTTTGGGGAAGTATGCTCCCAGAACAGGTAAGCAAGTAATAAAGGCCTTGAGACAGGAGTGAACTTAGTATGTTTGAGGTACAGCAAGAAGTTAGTCTGGAGCCAAGCAGATGACTAAGGCTCAGGAGTTCAGTTAGACTGCACAAGTGTTCATAACAGACACAAAAATGATCCCGTACTTTTCAGAACATACAGGTCTTTTATCAAGCTTTGATCTCTGGATAAACCCAAGGCCATAGTTATTTTGAGGCTCATAAAGCTTAGAACTCAAGTCTTCTTGCTCCCCATCCAGGGCTCATGTGTATGGGTCAGCAGACTTGCATTCATTCAAATATTTATTTTTTAAAAAGATTTTATTTATTTGCTCCTATAGAGACAGGAAAGAAGGGAGAAGGCGAGGGAAAGAAACACTGATCAGATGAGAACATCCATGTACGAGAGACACATTAATTGGTTGCTCCCCACACCCCACACGCCCCCAACCAGGGAACCTGGCCACTACCCAGGCATGTTCCCTGACCTTTTGATTCACAGGCCTGTGCTCAATCCACTGAGCCACACCAGCCAGGACTCAAATATTTATTAAACTCTGTCAGCATTTGCCATCTGTGCTGAGCTGTGGAGAAGACTAGTCCCTTTGAAATCTTTAAATACAAAAATTCACCCTTTTAGAAAAGAATCATCCTTCCAGAACCAAATGAAAAGTATAGCAGCTAAAACCCATAAGGGACACTTAAGCCAGGGGAAGGGGAGGGAGATAAGTGAGCAAAGACTTTCCAGAAAAGGTGGTGATGCCTGAGTATATAATTTTGGAGTATTTACTATGTGCTAGACATGGTGTATAGCACCAAGTATATAACGGCAAGCAAAAAGAATCTGAATGTATTAGTCTTCTATGGTTGACATAACAAAATACCACAGACTGGATGGTTTAAACAACAGAAATTGATTTCTTTCAGTTCTAGAGGATGGAAGTCCAATATCAATGTGCTAGCAAGGTCTGTTTTTCCTGAGGTCTCTCTCCTTCGCTTGCGGATGGCTGCCCCTCACTTTTCTCATGTGGCTTTTTCTCCGTGCATACACACTCCTGGTGTCTCTTCCTCTTCTTGTAAAGTGATATAAACTGAATGTATGCCCCCCCCCACCAAACAAAGAAACCCATATGTTAAAATCCTAATGTCCAATGTGACGGTAATAGGAAATTGTACCTTTGAGAGATGATTAGGGCATAGGAGCCCTCATCAATGGGATTAGTGCCCTTATAAAAGAAGCCCCAGACTACTCCTTTGCCTCTTACACCATGTGATTTTACAGTTAGAAGATAGCCATATACAAACCAGAAAGCAGACCCTCACCAGATCCCAAATCTGTTAGAGGCTTGATCTTAGATTTCTTGGTCTCCAGAACTATATAAAATAAATTTCTGTTGTTTATAAGCTACCCAACTTGTGGTGTGCTATTATGGCAGCCCAAATGGACTAAGACAGAAGAACACCAGTCCTATTGTCTTAGAGCCCTACCCTTATGACTTCTTTCATCCTTGATTTTCTTCTTAAATCAGGCCATGCTTCCTCCTGCCCCAGAGCTCCAGAACCTAATTTTCTACTGACTGGAAGACTCTTCTCAATCCCTAGTCTGATTAGTGAGTATTTATCCTTCGTAGCTCAGTGCAAGCATCACTTCTTCCAGGAAGTCATCCTTAAAAATCCTGGCCAGATCAGAGTCTTGTTTTACTTTCTTAAAGTATCTATTCTTAAAGGCCCTATCTCCAAATGCAGTCACATTGATGGTTAGAATGTCAACATGTGAATTGGGAGATACAATTCAGTCCATAACAGTGAACAACTGCCACTGAGGGCCCACAGTCTGGTAGAGGAAATGCATATTATTACTTCAGAGGGAGGGAGCAGAATAGAATGGTTCAAATGTCAGCTCTGACAGGGTTTGGACTCTATATGTACCATTTACCAACTGTGTGACCTTGAGCAACTTTCACTTTCTGTGTCTTGAGAAAATCAAATGAGTAGACAGCTCTAGAACAGAGTAAGTGCTCATTAAGTGTTGGTTATTGTTATTAATTGCAAGTAAAACTTCACTAAGTGCTATGTGGAAAAAACTACAAGATAAATACTTGAAGAAAGTAAAACAAGACTCTGATCTGGCCAGGGTTTTAAAGGATGACTTCCTGGAAGAAGTGGTGCTTGCACTGAGCTATGAAGGATAAATACTCACTAATCAGACTAGGGAATGAGAAGAGTCTTCCAGTCAGTAGAAAATTAGGTTCCAGAGCTCTGGGGCAGGAGGAAGCATGGCTTGGAAGTTCAGTGTTGGTGGAGCAGAGAAAGCAAAGCAAGGGGAAGCAGGAGAGAGTGAGGCTGAGGGTAGTTGGCAGGATGTGGCCTTGTAGGCCATGATCAGGATTTCTGTCATTCTCCTAGGATCTGTGCAAAGTAACAGAAGGAACTGTTTATTTTTTTACAGAGGATGGTTTAATGAACCTCTATGTGCCTATCATCCAGTTGTTAAGTTATCAACATTCTGCCTTTCTTATTTCATCAATGCTCCCTCAATTTAAAAAAAAATGTTTTTCTCCTTGAACACATTCTAATAATGAAATCTATTAGGACAAAAAGTTCCTGAGAAGGGGAGACATAATAAACATAGTTGATTTCATTATTAGGCAGTAATACAATCAACAGATACAATGTTTATTTATATAGATTCTTTGGATTTTCTACACAATCATGTCATCTATGAGCAAAGAGAGTTTTATTTCTTCCTTATTTGTGTACTTTTATTTCCTTTTCTTCTCTTATTGTATTAGCTAAGACTTCTAGTATGGTATTGGAAAGGAGTGGTGAGATGGGTCATTCTTGGCAATTTGATCTTAAGTGTTCTTTGTGTACAGCAAGTTGAACTGGAACACTAGGCACCTTCCTTTAATTATGTGTCCAACAGTACTGAAGTAGAACTCCAGAGAGACCATTTTCTTAACCTTTTACCTTTTCTATTTCTTTCCATTCCAGTACCCATGTCATCTGAGAAGGTATCTAAGAAGCATCTAAGGGATTCTTCATGTCTTTAATATCCTTTTTGGATTTTGAAACGTGAATTAATTAGAACATTGTTTTCTTAATCTTCTGTGATATATGAAATTTGGAAAAAGACACCTATTCATAAGACAGCTTTTTGGTTACTGAAGGAATGGCCCAAGGTCCAGGCTGCTGTTAGCATCAACTGTCTCCCATCTGGTTTGTCATGGGAACAAAGGCCATTTGAAGAGATCACAACTATCCACACTCTCAAATAGAGGTATTTTTTTAAAAAGATTTTATTTATTTATTTCTAGAGAGAGGGGAAAGAGAGGGAGAGAAACATCAATGTGTGGTTGCCTCTCATATGCCCCCAGCTGGGGACCTGGCCTACAACCCAGGCATGTGCCCTGACTGGGAATTGATCCAGCGACACTTTGGTTCATAGGCTGGCACTAAATACACACCAGCCAGGGCTCAAAGAGACGCATTTGACTACTACTATTGGAAACTGATGGCATCTTTTTACCAACCTGGATTCCATGTTTGGTAGGTTGCTTGTTAAAATGGCCTCCATAATTCTCTTTCCTTTTGCACACCTCATACACTAATCCTGGCCCTAGCCATCAACTTGTTTTGATCAATTGGATAATAGCAAATATGATAAAAGCAGAGACTTAAAAATTGCTTCTACACTTTGGAACTTTTCCTCTTATCTGGCTCCCTGGGAACCCTGCAAACACCACCATATGAATAAGCTTGGGCTGGCCTGCTATGGACACATGGTCCAGCGCCATCAATCCAGCCACCTACACCAATTGCCAGCCAGCCATACACATGAGGGAGGCCACCCTAGAACAACCAGTCCCCAATCATCCCACTAGCTGACTGCGGCTGCATGAGTGGGCCCAGATGAGATTAACAGAACTTCCTGGCTCTACTCAGCCCAAATGGTCCCACAGAATCAGGAGCTAAAAAATCAGTATTTCAAGACACTGTGTTTTGGGGACTCCCAGCCAAGATGGAGGTGTAGGTAGACACAATGTGCCTCCTCCCACAACCAAAATAAGGACAACAAAAATTTAGAAACAAAAAAAAACCCAATACTGACAGAAAATTGAACTGTATGGAAGTCCGACAACCAAGGAGTTAAAATAGAAACATTCATCCAGACTGGTAGGAGGGGTGGAGTCAGGTGGCTGGGCAGAGAGGGATTGTGGCAAAAAAAGCAGCGGCTGGAAGACCCCGGTATGGGGTGGCAGCGGGAGAACCCATTGAAGCAGTGGATCATGAACAGACATGGTGTGCAAGGCAGCTGGCAGAGCTGGCAGTCCCATATTTGCACGCAGATGAACCAGGAGAAACTGGGGAGCGAGACAGACTGTGCAACCAGGGTCCTGTCATGGGGAAATAAAGCCTCAAAACACCAATTGAAAACACCTGTAGGGGTTGAGGTGCTGGGAGAGACTCCCAGCCTCACAGGAGAGTTTGTTGGAGAGACCCACAGGGTCCTAGAATGTACACAAGCCCACCCACACGAGAATAAGCACTAGAAGGACCCAGTTTGCTTGGGGGAAGTGGGGAAGGGACTGAAATCCAGCAGAGAGAGGAGTGAGTGCCATTGTTCCCTCTCGGACCCCTCCCCCACAAACAGCATTACAACCCAGCAATGTGGGTTGCCCTGCCCTGGTGAATACTTAAGGCTCTGCCCCTCATACATAACAGGTGCATCAAGACAAGAAAAAATGGCCCAAATGAAAGAACAGATCAAAGCTGTAGAGCAAATACAACTAAATGAAAAAGAGTTAGCCAACCTATCAGATGCACAGTTCAAAGCACTGGTGATCAGAATGCTCACAGAATTGGTTGAATTTGGTCACAAATTAGATGAAAAAATGAAGGCTACAATAAGTGAAATGGAGAAAAATGCACAGGGAACCAATAGTGATGTGAAGGAAACTGGGACTCAAATCAATCGAGTGGACCAGAAGGAAGAAAGAAGCAACCAAACAGAAAAGAAGGAAGAAACAAGAATTCAAAAAATTGAGAGGCTTAGGAATCTCCAGGACATCTTTCAATGTTCCAACATCCGAATTATAGGGGTACCAGAAAGGGAAGAGGAAGAGCAACAAGGGGAAAAGTCATTTGAACAAATAAGAAAGGAGAACTTCCCCAATCTGGCAAAGGAAACAGATTTCCAGGAAGTCCAGGAAGCTCAGAGAGTCTCAAAGAAGTTGGACCCAAGGAGGAACACACCAAGGCACATCATCATTACATTAGCCAAGATTCAAATGAAGGAGAGAATCCTAGAAGCAGCAAGAGATAAGGAGATAGTCACCTACAAGGTAGTTCCCATCAGACTGTCAGCTGATTTCTCAAAAGAGACCTTGCAGGCAAGAAGGGGCTGGAAAGAAGTATTCCAAGTCATGAAAGGCAAGGACCTACATCCCAGATTGCTCTATCCAGCAAAGCTGTCATTTAGAATGGAAGGGCAGATAAAGTGCTTCTCAGATAAGGTCAAGTTCAAGGAGTTCATCATCACCAAGCCCTTATTATATGAAATGTTAAAGGGACTTATCTAAGAAAAAGAAGATAAAAAACATGTAGAGCAAAATAACAGCAAACACAATTATTAACAACCACACCTAAAACAAAAACAAACTAAACAAACAGCTAGAACAGGAACAGAACCTGAGAAGTAGAGATCACATGGAGGGTTAGCAACAAGGGAGTGGGAGGGGGAGAGACGGGAGAGAGGGGGAAAAGGTACAGAGAATAAGTAGCATAGATGGTAGGTAAGAAATAGGCAGGGGAAGGGCAAGAATAGTAAGGGAGATGTAGAAGCTAAAGAACTTATGAGTATGACCCATGGACATGAACTAAAGTGGGGGAATGGGGGTGGGAGAGAGTGTGCAGGGTGGAGGGGAGTGAAGGTGGGAAAATGGAACAACTGTAATAACATAATCAATAAAATATATTTTTTAGAAAAAGACACTGTGTTTTGGAAGTGGTTAACAAAAGCTAACTAAATTACCCTGGACCAGAGTAGTTTCTAGGCAACAAATGTCACTTGCCTTGAGTAGGTCTTAAAAGCTCAAAAATCAGTTTCCAGACATGTCTCCTTAATATTATGAGTGAATGTTTTATTTTTAAAAAGATTTTATTTATTTATTTTTAGAGAGATGGGAAGGGAGGGAGAAAGAGAGGGAGAAAAACATCAATGTGTGAGAGATACATTGAACGACTGCCTCTCACAAGCCCCCCCACCAGGGACCTGACCTGCAACCCGGGCACGTGCCCTGCCTGGGAATCAAATCGTCGACCCTTTGGTTCTCAGGGCAGTGCTCAAGCCACTGAGTCACACCAGCCAGGGCTAAATTTTTTATTCCTGGTATTTTTTAATACCAGGAATATATTTTTAAAGATTTTATTTATTTTTAGAGAGAGGGGAAGGGAGAGAGAAAGAGAAACACTGATGTGAGAGAGAAACATTAATCTGTTGCCTCATATACATGCCCTGACTGGGGGACCAAACCTGCAACCCAGGCATGTATCCTGACCTGAAACTGAACCAGCAACTTTTTGCTTCACGACACAATGCCCAACCTACTGGGCTGCACCAGTTAGAGGCGGGGACTTTTTTTTTTTTTTTTTTTATCATTTTCCCAGCAGGACTGAAAATGCCTCTTCGAAAAGACCATTGCCTCTCTTTTGCATCTTTACATTTCCAGAACATCTGGAAAGACAGTCAATTCAGTGAGAAATCATAATTCTATTTCATGTTTTCAATAGATCTCTTGCTTGGGTCAAGTAATGTGTTCCTAGCTGAGCTCGAGACTGTGCTGAAGGTGGTGGGCTACAATGTGGAGAAGAATAACAGTCACCTACTGGTCACAAGCAAGAAGGAACAAGAACAAACCTTTGGAATCTGAGGATTCGTAACCCCTGCAATGTCCTTCCAGCGCCCTCTACTGACAAGGCCTAATCTCGTGCCAGCTAAATGTTGCAATTGAGGCAACAAATTGATAATTGACACAGGTGAGTGATGGGGCCCCCATTATTAAGAAAAATGACAGTAGTGAGATGGCTAACATTAAATTCTCAGTGCTTTCTGTGTCATTTATCATCAGGTGGAATGTTGATGAGGAGAGGGGATAGTGGTCCTTTCTGCCTCCAGAATTTGTTTACTTGTACAATATTATGACTCATTTGATAGGTATACAGAGTAGAGTGTGTTATTAAGGTTAAAAATATTTGATGGCACTTTTCTTGTGTTTTGAATATTTTATTTATGAAACACTCACTTTATGAAGTGCTGAGTAGATGATGGTGATTCAACTTGTTTGCTAAATAAATATTTGTTTAACTCTACAGTTTCATTGTTTATTTACGCAAAGCTGTATATACTTTCAAATAATTGATTTAAAATGCTTTATATTATTTGGCTAGAAATTGCTGTTTTTAATAAATGTAAAATTTTTAAATAAATATTTTTGCTTCCTTCCTAGCCTGTTCTGAGTAGCCTACTCTTCCCTGCTCCTATCCTGGACCATTGAATGAGGTTGACTCCATTCCAAGGCACATGTCCCAGGAGTGGTCGATCAGAGTTCACCATCCCCTTCCCCCAGCATGGTGATGGGACAGCACAGCATCCAACTAGGACAATGGAAAACAACCTAGAGGGGGTGCATGCTACCGCTGGGAACTCACACATCCAGCCAGGATGAGGAAGTGGTGATGAAAATCCCTGCTCTCTTCCACAGTTTTAAAAATTCTTTCATTTTTACATTTTATTTTTCTCCTTAGCACTTACTATGCTCTAACATGTCTGTTTTCCTTATTGGTTTTCTCTATCTCCCCCTCCAGAAGGTAGGCTTTATAAGGGGAGAAGGTAAGGTCTTGATTTGTTCCCCGCTGGATCCCCCACAACCTAGAACAATGCTTAATGCATGTGATAGGCAAGAAATAAATATTAGAATGCATGAATGAGTTGATGGTGTTCACAAATTTACTGGAAAGATATTTACAATTTTGCCACGTAGGATGAGCAGAAGTAACCTGTCTCAATGAAACTTCCTAGGCCCTCTAGTATATTGGTATCAGTGACATTGTCTGGCTAAGATAGGTTCTCAATGGATCTGGAAAATTCATTCTTATAGCACTACAGCCCTTGAATCCCCAGGACTTATATCATCATTCTGGAAAATCTTACATGAAAATGTAAGCTTTTCTATATAAGGTAGGTTAACCCACACTGGATTCCTGATTCTCCCCAGTAACTCAGGATCAGCAAGGCTACACTGGAGAACCAGCAAAGTCAGTGACCAGATTTCCTGAAGGCTATTACTGTCTCCAGCTTCCCACCCTTCTGAGAAGCCTGCTCCTGTTGTCTGCTCCATCTCTGATACAGGACCCTTTTAGCTTAGTTTTTCTGAGGGGAACTAAGTAAAAAAGAGACAACCCATTTCCTTACAATCTGTTAAACCATTTTGGCTGACACTATTAAAAGCATTTTTGATCAATTCAGTGAGTGGGCCATTGGGTGACCCACTCAATGAGTTGATGGTGTTCACAAATTTACTGGAAAGATATTTACAATTTTGCCACGTTTGCCAAATGTTTTGCAACATTTGGTGAGTTGGTTTCTAGTGAATTGCCCTGTTTCCTTTCACTCCCTTCCTCAGCTTTGTTTAATTTCTAATTGCAATTCAAAATGAAGACATTTGGATTGGAAATAGTGCTATCAGATTAAAACTTTTGAATAATGACATTAGGTACTCTGACAAAGCCATGATGCAAGTGTGGATGTAAATTATTTTTAAAATATTTGCCAATTTTCAAACTGAATAATCTTTCCTGAATTAAGAGAAATTAATCACAATAGGACAATTAATAAGAATGTATCTTGTGCATACACAAACTTTCTTTTTTTCTTCTCTTTAAAAAAAAGATTTATTTACTTTTAGAGAGAGGAAAAGGAAGGGAGACAGAGAGGGAGAGAAACATCAATGTGTGGTTGCTTCTTGCAAGCCCCTAACCTGCCCACAACTCAGGCCTATGTCCTGACCGGGAATTGAACCAGTGGCCTTTCTTTTCGTGCAGGCCAGCACTCAATCCACTGAGCCACACCAGCCAGGGTTTATTCCTCCTCTTTAGAGATCTACAAATGTAGAAAGATACAGTCAGGTGTTTGGGGTTTTTTTTTTTTGCATATAAACTTTTTTTTAAGGTCTCTTTTTTATTTTTATTTTTTTTAGATTTTATTTATTTTATCTTTAGAGGGGAAGGGAAGGAGAGAGGGAGAGAAATATCAATGTGTGGTTGCCTCTCGTGCATCCCCTGCCGGGAACTGGCCTGCAACCCAGGCATGTGCCCTGACTGGGAATCAAACCACAATCCTTTGGTTTGCAGGCCCGCACTCAATCCACTGAGCTACACCAGCCAGTGCTAAACTTTTTATCTTGGAAGAATTTTAGATTTACAGAACAGATGCAAAACTAATACAGAACATTCTTGTATACCCTTCTCCCAGTTTCCCCTAATGTTGGCATATTACATAGTCATGGTATATTCATGAAAATCTTGAAATAAACATTGGTACAATGCCATTAATTAAACACTAGATTTTATTCGGATTGTACTAGTTTTTACACTAATGTCTTTTTTTCTCTTCCAGGATCCAATCTGGGATTGCATTTAGCATACATTGTTTTGTGCTTTGCCTTTTTCTCAGTGAATAATCTGTCTTGAAGATGGTTTCATATCAGCAAATATAAAAGTGGTGACCTTTAAACTTAGCTGCATAGTACTCCATGGTATGAAAAAATGAATTGTATAATTGGTTTCCTTCTGACATGATTTGGGGTGTTTCTTAGTTATTGCTTTCAGTTACCCCTTGTACATAGGTATTTGTACAAACTTGTAAGTGTATATTTAGGATAAATTCCCAGAGGTGGAATAAGTTAAGTCAAAGGGATATAAGTTTCACATTTTAGTGGATAAGACAGCTTGCCCTTATGGAAGTTACAGTGGAGGTAGTCAGAGGTGTGTTCCTGCTTGATTGCTATGGAACACTATAGTTTATTCTCAGATGGTGAAAGAAAGATTGGCTCAGTGGGGCTAGAGAGAGATATAAGCTTGGGTATATGGCAAGGAGACAGGACATAACAGCCCTTCAGGGCATGGATGAGGAGCTGGACTTTGTGCTGAGGGCATTGGGGAGCCACGTTGGGAACAGCCACTGAATGACTGTCGCCTCTCTCTCTTAAGTGTCCTGAAACTCATGTCTTTGCTCTCCTCTCACCCACAGAAGCGGGCCTCTGAGAGAAGGGACCAGGGCAGATAAACCTGTCCTGCTGGCTGAGGCCTACCTTGGACAGGTCGGTCAAACTGCTGCCAGTCTGGCTGAGCCACACTCTAAAGGGATGTGGCCAGATGGAGCCGGAGAAGGTAGTGGCAGACATGCGACAGAGGTGGGGAGGCTTGCCTAATGTCTGCACAGAAGCCAGCTTGATCCTAAGATGCAGCATCTGGCAAGGCCTGACGTGTCCTGACTACTCAGTGAAAGTTTAAAAATATTAGTGATAACTCTTTCCTCAATACATATCTCATGTCCAGCAGTGATGTTTTTATAAACATTTATTTTTTTTATTTTTGTTGGAGAACGAAGGCAATAATCATCATAGAATATTTGGAAAATACCAAAATGCCCAAGGAATGAAGTAAAAATCCCCTGAAAGTGTCTCCTCTTCCTTAAAGAACAATGTTAACTTTTGGGAGACTTTGTTAACAAGTTTAATGCAAATGTGCACATATTTATATTTTTATCAGAAAAGCAATCATACTTGACATGCTATTTTGTAAACTTCTTTTTGACATATTTTACAAGTATATTCCCATGACATTAAATTTTTTTTTGCAGTGTGATTTTTAAGGGAAAAACTGATTTTATGCATATTAGTCTCCATGAATTCCATAAACATTCTTTAAAGACCGTCAGCCCAAAAAATATCGTATTAACTCTAATATATGCTGAACTCATCTCTCAGAGAAAGTACCAGTCATTTTCAAGTACGACTTTACTTTTATAAGTGCACGTATCTGAGTCACTTCATAAAATCAGCTTCTATATGAGGATGGTGGAGCCCCAAACATTTGAAATTGGGGTTTTGTGGAGACAGATGCAGCCTCAGCAGATGGTTTATTTTTGCATTTGATTCTGATTACACAGGGTTGAGAAAATTCCTGATTCATAATAAAAAGGTCTACCAGTTCTTGAGCTCTCAAGAATGTTTGAGTATGTGCTATGAACTAGGGACTGTTGGAACCCCCATTTCTCAAAGGGGCACATTGAGGCTCAGAGTGTGGTGGGGCTAGTGAGAACCTAGTGCTCCTTCTTTGCTTCTCTCAGAAATTCCCGGTCACAGACTAGGTCACTGTGAACTTGCTCAAGAGCACATATCTGAATTTACAAGTAAATAGATTATCCCTGGCGGGTGTAGCTCAGTAGATTGAGCACCAGCCTTGGAATCAAAGGGTTGCTGGTTTGATTACCAGTCAGAGCACATGCCTGGGTTGCGAGCCAGGTCCCCAGTGGGGGCCATGTGAGAGGCAACCGCGCATTGATGTTTCTCTCTCTCTCTTTCTCCTTCCCTTCTCTTCTCTAAAAATAAGTGAACAAAATCTTTAAAACAAAAAGTAAGTAGATTAGGTCAGAATTCCGCCCTCCCTGCGTCATAGCCCTTCCTTTGACACTTTTACAAGGCAGCCAAATATGTACCCAGGAATGGGGGAGAAGTTTCATTCCAGGGCCTGCAGAAAAAGCAGTTAAGCCAGTTAACCTGGAGGGGCCCTTGAGTGTTAAAATATGGTGCATATCACATCTAAGTGGTGTTTTAAAATTCTGGCTTCAAAAGTAAAGCTGTATGTTGTTTAGTATTTTCGAAACCCCTTTAATAGTCTTTGTTTTTGAAAAATAATAGATGAGCTTTACAAAACTAGTTTCAAAGATATATATATATATATATATATATATATATATAGTGAAAATTCCTTCTCTTTGACCCTCTCTCCCACTCCCCTTCTCAAAGGAGTCCTTCATGGGAAATATGTTTACATAATTTTTATTAAAAAAAAACACTGCTTTGCTCCTTGCCTTGTTTATTTAACAACAGATCATGATGATCTATATACAGCTATACTCTGAAATACATTGCAATAATTAAAAAAAAGGTGAAGATGACCATAATATACAGTTAAGTGAAGAAAGCAAGTGGCAAACTAATGTTTAAAGCATGATTCTATAAAGCATGTGTGTATTTATACAAGTATATATAGATCTGTTGATATAAACTTTTGAAAAGCCAAAAAACAAATTTATTATGTGTTAATAGCAATTATCTAGGTAGGGGCTGGGCCAGACTTGGGGTGGGTGGGATTTACTATGAAGTGGAACATGGGACACTTCCATTTCTAAATTTTTATAAACTTCTTAGTGACAGGGTTACATATAATTTTTGCTTTTTAAAAATTATTTTCCCTATTCTTTTAAACATCATTTTAAATACTTTGACCATTTAAAAAAACCTGCATATATATCTACAGAAATTAAAGTATTATATATGGTTTGCAAATTTTTCTACTTTCTATTTCTTGGAGATTTTTCTTTGTTAAAACATTATTTTTTTTTACTATTTTGTGGTGTTCCAAAGTAAAGATATAGCATTGTCACAGGTGGGCACAGGTGACCAGGTTCTTGGTGATTGCGGACAAAGAATTAAACTGAACACACAGAGAGTTTATAGCAGAAAGAGAGAGAGCAGATTTATTAAGCGGTAGTACACTCCACAGAACATGGAAGCGGGCCAACTCTGAGCAGAGATTGACCTCAGGGGCTGGAGGGATTCTATTCTTATAGGGCAGACATTTCTCGGCTAGCCTTGGCGGGGTTTTAGTGTACATGTGCAAGTAGTTGTATTACTTTAAATATATTGCGCATGTGGTCTCCCATGATTTTCCTTGATTGGCCACCAGAGAAGGGGTTAGCACAATGTTAATTTGTTATAATGATGTTGTAATGAAGCAGGGGTCTTGTAGTATCTTCTTCACAGGTGCATTCATGATTCACCATGATTCAGTGCTTTTTCAGAAAGCGGGAACAGCCGGTCATAGAACAGGGTCTCTGTCCTGTATGGATGTCCTTTATCTTAGCCCTGGGGCACCTCCAGAGTTCCTCCCTCCTGACTCTCACCTGCCTCTGCATAGCTAACTTAACCAGTCCCCTACTAATACTCATTTAGGTTACTGTAATGAAATTACCTTATATATGCTTTGGGATTATCTATATCATTATGACATCTTTTTATATCAGCTCACATAGACCTATCATTTTTTAAATTTTATTGTTGTTCAAGTACAGTCATCTGCATTCCACCCCTCCCCCCCTGCACTCGATCTATCTTTTTTTTTTAACAGCCACCGAGAATTCCAGTCCAAGGACATAACATAAGTTGTACAACCCATCCCCTGCTGATGGATATTAGGTTGTTTCCAACTGACCATTACAGATTTTTAAAAGCTGATATCTGAATTTAGCATTTGCACACCATCGGCAGACCAGTGGAGTAAATGAGGGCCTTGAGAAACTTCGTAGGATGGGGAGTGAAGCCAGTCTCTCCTGGCAGAGCCTAATTTGTATAAAATGGCCAGAGGATGGGCTTGCATTGTAGAGGCAAATGATGATGAGATTCTTAAAGTTTGTTGTGTGTCATGCACCCCTTAGAGAACTTGCTGGAAGATTTAGTCCCTAATAGAAGGATATCTATCACCTGTACTGGTCCATTAGCCCTGCAATCTGATTTTCCTTTGATAAACAAACATTAACCCAACACCGCCCTTGGATGCATCTTTAGCAGGATCATTAGTCCAGGTGCTCTTCCTTTCCTAACCAAAGGGTGGGCCTGGAATCTAACCCAAGACAGTGAGATTTAATCCTTGACCTTGGCTAAAGCTATTGGGACATAGATCCTTTCTCAGCACTGTATTGCTTAGCTATAATTATGTGCATCTGGTGTTGCAGAGAAACCCTGTCTTAGAATGAAGCAGGTTTCCTGGAAACCTAGTCTGAACTCCTGGATCCAGCCCTGTTAACTCAGTTACATGAGCCAATAAATTTCATTTTATATTTCAGTCAGTGCCAATTGGGTTTCTGCCACTTCCATTAATAGAGTTCTTGTTCGTTCACCTTTCCCAGAAGAAAACAAATTAACTCATTCAAACAGTATTTATTGACTATCTATACTCAGTCCAGTGCTGGGCACTGCTGGGGAAAATAAATGACCATGACAGAACTTGTCCCTCCCCTCGTAGCAATCCCAGTCTACCAGAGCTTATATAAGTCACCATAAACCACTCAGTAATAGTGGCAACATCCACCAGGAAGGAGACATCTGTGAATGGGGTGGTGAGATCTAAGGACAGGACTTTAAATTGACACTGATAGATAGTTCAAGAATCAACCAAATGAAATGAGGTTAAGGGTTAAAGGTCCATGTATACATGTCCAGGAGTTTCAGGGCATCCTCAATTCCTAGCAGACCTCAGAAACCTGGTAAAACCTGGGAGTAGAAGGAGGAAAGGGTGAGGGAGGTGGAAAGGAGAGAGATGAGGCACCAGCCAAGCCTCAGCTGGAGGACGAAGGAGCAGGAGGAGGAGGAGGCCGAGGTGTACATGAAGCCATCCCTTCTCGCTCCTCACAGTGTAGTGTAGAAATACATGGCTATCAGCATCACAGGGAGCTGGAGAAGAAAGCAGTCTGATTAACAGCACTCCAGCCCTACACCCACATCCCACCCAACCATAGGCTCCCCGCCTCTCACTGTCCACATCAGGATGGCAAATCCAAACCACGAGATGCCCCACGTGTAGCTGTCGATGGCATGGCCAATGTGTTCAAAACATCCCTGGGCACAGGGAAAACGAGAGTTTGAGAAAATTCCCAGGGAGGCTGGCTGCTGAAAGCAAGACTTGCTGTATGTCCTCAAGAAAGTCACTTCTTTCCTTGTCCTGTATTTTCTCACTGAGCAACGAGGATCATGGCAGTGTCTACCTCCCAGGGTGGTTTCAGGGAGCAGGGATGTGACCTTGAACCCAGGCCCTGTATAAGTAGGTGCTACCCTGATGATGATTACGACAGCCTGAGGGTGATTTTGTTTAGAGCCAGCTTACCATGCTGCCCACAAGTTCTAAGGGTCTGAAATATGTCTTTAGGATCACTCCACTTCGGACATCTCCTCATTGATGAGATGGGGCCGTGTGGGTCTAGAGCCCCACATCTTCACATAGACCCCTGGTCCAACTTGGAAGCAGCCAAGAACCAAGTTTCAGGGTGGTGCCCTGGATTTAGGCAGGACTGAATGGGGGGCTATCATTTGTTGGCTATGGGGCCTACATATGACTCTGATCCTCTAAGCCTCAGTTTTCTGATCTGTGAAGTGGTGATCTTAACAGCACTGCCCTCTGAAAGCATTTGTGAAGATTCCTCGAGGATGCATGTAAGCACTCTGCACAGAGTCATGGCTGGAAACATGGCTGTCTGATCCTGAGGGTGGAGATGGTTTGCACACCTGATCTAACACACACCACTGAAGGGCCCCGGGCAGCCAAGAGCAGCCAGAGAGGGCCACTGGGACCAGTTCTCCTAGTCTAACCTCCTCTACTCCTTTCTCTGTCTCTGCACTTCCCTTGCAGTAGTTAAAGCACCTGGTTGGAGCTTAACTACCTGAAATCAAACCCCAGCTCCATCCCTCACTAGTAAGTTACCTCTCAGTTTCATCAGCTGTAAAATGGCATAATTATCATTTTTACCTTATCAGGCTATGGTGAGAAATAAGATAAAAATTTAGCTCTGGCCGGGTGGCTCAGTTGGTTAGAGCTTCATGCCACACACCAAAAGGTTGCAGGTTTGATACTTCATAAGGGCACATCCCTAGGTTGTGGGTTCGATCCCCGGTTGGGGAGCATACCAATGTTTCTCTCTCTCCCCGCTTCCTATCTCTTGAAAATCAATCAATATATATACCCTCTGGTGAGGATTAAAAAATAATAAGATAAAAACCTAAAGCACTTTAAAGGATGTCTGGTACAAAGTAAAAGCTCAATAAATATGGGTGGGTTATTATCAGTGTTGTGCTGTTGCTATTATTATTGTTGCTCATATTTCCAGACAGCCCGAGAAAAGCTGCAGGTGCTAGGTCTAAATCAGACAGACCATATGTACATCCCATTGACTTTTAGAGGAGGGGAGACACAGATGGGTGGAGTGTTGATAGAAGGGGGAGGTAGAGAAAGCCAGAGAGGGGAAGAGGAAATAACAGACAGTGCGGGGTGGGGAGGGCGGGTAGAGAAGAATCAGAGAGGGCCAGAGAGAACACAGACAGGTGCCGCAGAAGGGAGAAGATATACCTTGGTGAATAGGTAGTCCATGTGGCCCAGACGGCAGCCCTGTTCATTGAGGGGGATGAAGTTGCCAGTCCGTCGACAGCACAGTGGGGGCCAGGGAAATACCACCTCTGGGGTGGCAGCCCGGAAGGCTGATGTGAAGTTCACCCAGTCCATGGGACCAGATGTGCCACAGCACTCTTGCTGGAGAGAAAGGCAGGGGGTCAGGATTTAGCTCAGAGCAGATGGGCGTTTGAATGAGGTCAGGTAGTGAGAAACTGTCCTGTGCCACTGCTAGGGCCAAATTCCCCATGTGCTGGGCCTCAAAGAGGAGGGCAGGGTCTGTGTGTGTGAGTAAGAACCAGAAGATGTTTGTTCTAGGACCAAGAGGCTGACGGGGGATTTGGATCAAACCTACACTTGTGATTTATTTTAAAATTCTTTTGAATTCACTGTCAACATAACCTGAGCTAAATAACACCAAAAGGCAGATTTCTGGCTTTTCCTAGCCCCTGTGGGTGTTTAATTTGTGGCCCTTGAAAGATAAAAACATAAGCTCTTTCAAACATGGGTTCCAATCCTGGCTAGCTGTATCACTTGAGCCAAATTGGGACTTCATTTTCCCTTGAACCCTCAATATTCTCCTCTGTGCTGCCTTGTCATGTCAGATTTAGCTAAGAATGTGGTTTCTGGAAATTGGCATCCTGGGTTTGAATCCTTCTGGTTCTGTGGACTACCAGCTGTGTGACCTCAGGCAAGCCCCTGAATTCCTTGCCTCATTTTCTTATTGCTAAAAAGCTGATCTCCCTTACAGGGTAGTCAGGAGGATTAAATAAGCTTTCAAAGTTCTTTGGACAATGCTAAACAGAAATTAGTGCTCATTAAATGTTTACTGTTATTGTTAATACAATATACGCTGTGATTAAGAGCAGGGATTCTAGATCTAGGCTGCCAGGTTTGGATCCCAGCTCAGCCACTTACCCTGGGCAAGTGACTTTCCCTTTTTTGGGCCTGTTTATTCATCTGGAAAATGAGAACCACCAGAGCATCCCTCGTAAGAGCCACTTGAGTAGATATCAAATACCAGTGTGAGCATAGTGGGAGCCCTATCTACTCCTGTGATCAGAGCCCCAGGTCCTCCAGACCTCCCTGCTTAACCTTGCCCATCCTTGCTCACCTCAATCATGATGCGGTCCCAGAGGCGAGTCAGTTCTTGGCCCTGGTTTGTGTCTGCACTGTAGAATGTCAGCATCTGCTTGGTGATCAGGGATGGGTTGGACACCATCTGTGAAGGGCCAGGAAAAACAGAGTCCAGTGGGGATGACTGGGGAGGTAGAAGTCAACCTCCACCCTCAGCCTGAGACCCTCACCACACTACCCCTGGAAGTCAAGCCCTTCCCCTGGCCTCTGCCTGGCTCACATAGTCTCGGTGGGTGTAGGACGTGATGCAGGAGGCGCACTCGAAGATGCAGACGATGAGCATGAGCACCAGGTACTGGGGAGAGACAGAGGGAGGGATGAAAGAACAGCCCAGTCATGGCAAAGCCTGTGAAATCACAGTCCCTCAAGGCATGGACTGGTGCATAAAAATGCAACTTTTAAAAAATGTGTAAGACAAGTGAGTGGTAGCATCTGTGTGATGGGTATACAAATGTTCGCTGTTCAAGTCATTCCCATTTTCTGTATGTTTGAAATTTTCCATAGTAAAATGATAGGGGAAAATGAAATGAAAACATATGTAAAGTATTTCCTGAAGTTAACAAAATGCTTGGATACAGTAAAATAAATGTCCACTTTAGAAAGAAAAAAAGACATTCTTGAGACAACCAGGGACATTTGAACCCAGAGTGGATGTTGGAAGATAGATATGAAGCAACTAGGGTGAATTTTGCAGGTGTGCCAGTGGCATGGTCATTGTGCAAATAAAAAGAAAAATCTCTTTGATCTGTGTTTAACAAAAAGTATTTTCCTGTCCTCACCCTTTACCCTTACCCTTAAAGCAACATGGTATGGGGTATGGATTTGTCAACTCCACTGCCAAGAGATGACATGACATGGCATAACATGCCTGACTATTTTAAAACAATATCCTTATCACTCAGAGAAATGTGTACCCAAATATTTGTAGATAAATGACTTGGTGTGTGGAATGTGCTTCAAAATACCCCAGGAAAGAAAAATGTGGTCGGGCAGGGATTGGAGTAGAGGACACAAAGTTCACCAGTCTGTGATAGACATGTTGAAACCAGGTGATAGGTACACAGTGTTCATCAGGGCATTCTCTCTAGTCTATGTTTGAAATTTCCCATAATATTTTTTAAAAAACTTCTAGGCCTAATGACAAACTAATAGATACATACAATTTTTTTTTACTAGTTGGGTGAACTTTTAGGGCTTTGTTAAATTAATATGCTAGAGAATTAAATGCAGGAAAGAAATAAAGAGGAGGAAAACAGGAAAGGAAAGGAAAAGAGCCTTTTCATGGCTCTATCTTACAGTAAAGCCACCTTACCAAGGCCCATAAGGCCTACCTGACAGGCCCACCTTCCTTTTCTTTCCTCATCCTCCGTGTCCATTGTCCATTGTTCTCTCCTTCACCTCCATCTGCCCTCACCTCATCTCCTCTCTCACCCTCACCCCCACTTGGTTCCAGCCACACTGGTCTCCTAGCCTCCTCTGGCCTCAGAGCATTTGCTCTTGCCATGGCTTCCACCTGGAATGTTCTTCCTGAAGATTCACACACAGGCTCACTCCTTATCTCCCCTAGGCATTTGCTTTCCTTGGCTTCAAGACTTCCCCATCCCTTTCTCCAGTTCCAACTCATCCTCCCCTGGACACTGTCTTCCCCACTCAGAGCATCCCCCCAAAAGGCAACGCTTTGTGTTTTGCTTACTATATATCTCTGGTGCCTAGCATAGGGTTTGGCATGTGGTTCTTTCTTAATAAGCATTTCTTGGTTGAATAAGTAGGTGCTCATGGGAATTTAAAGTCTGTCAACCATAGAGGAAGCACAGTGTTGGCTCTGTGTCACTGGGTCAGGACTGGAATTCCTCCTCTCCCTACTATAGGGGCTTTGGCCTCTTTGAACCTCAGTTTTCTCATTTAGTAAATAGGTAGAAAAGCAGTAAATTCAGAGGGCTTCTGGGAGGATTGAGGGAGCTCATTTTCTAAACTGCTTAGCCTGGTGTCAGGCATGAGAGGCCCTTAGGAAGTATGGATATTGTTGTTACAGTTACTGATGTTGGCAGAGATTGAGAACACAGGCTCAAGTGCTGAACTTCTCAGCTTTGAATCCTCCTGGCTCTGTTACTCACTCATTGTGCAACCTTGGATAAGTGACTTCACTTCTCCGAGCCTCAATTTCAACTGTCAAGTGGGTTCATGATGATGATGGTGGTGATGATGATGATGACGGTATCTCATGGTGGGTTGTGAGGAATAAATGAACTAATCCATGTAAAACACTTAGAAAGTAGTGAGCACTCATTACACGGTATCTGATCTGCTATTACTATTGTCTTTATCAACAGCACTCATGAGACCAGACTCCGGAGACCAGCTAGCTGAGGTTCAAATCCCAGTCCCACTACTCAAAAGCTGTCTTCCTGTGCAAAGAGCTTTCTTCCTTTTCTCCCCTGTGTCCCAGTTTTCTCTCTGAAATGATGGAGACAGATAACTGAATCTAGGTTATTGAGCAACGGGAAGATAAAATAAAATGATTTCCAAGAGGCCTGGGTGTGGCATCATGCTGAACACACACTAGTGGCTGTGGTGATGGTTACTATTATGACCCTACAAGGATGATCTTTGTGCCTACCTAACCCCATCCCCTCCTCCTGGGCCTCACCGTGAGGATCATGGACTGCCGGCCGCAGAGCACTGCACCCACTCCAAAGCTGGCCACGACAAAGAAGGAGAAGCCGCAGAAGATGGCAATCCAAGCACCAGCGAAGACATCATCCTTGCCTGAGATGCCCATCAGTGGGTACACACGGTACTGGTCAGCTGTTACCCATACTGTCTCAGCAAACAGAGCCAGACCTGACAGCTAGACAGAGCAGCTGGTAAGAAAGATCTGTTCAGGGGCAGCAGCCCCAGCTTCATGAATCTCCATGAGCAAGTTCTTTCCTCATTCTGAGCCTCCACTGCCTGCTCAGTAAAGTGGACATGTAATAAGAGTGGTGAAGTGCCCTGGTCAGGTGGTTCATTGGTTGCAGCATCATCTGGCATATCAAAAGGTTGTGGGTTTGATTTCCAGTCAAGTTCATACCTAGCTTATGGATGGGGCAACCAATTGATGTTCCTCTTCCACATCAAATATTGTCTCACATTGATGTTATTGTCTCTTTTTCTCTCTTCCTCTCTCTCTAAAATCAATAAACATATCTTTGGATATAGATTTTAAAAATTTGTTTAGAAAATAATAAGTGACAAGGACATCACCCTTCATGAGCGGGGATGAGGCTGGACAGAGGTCAGGAGGGGAGGGCCAAGTCAGAACCCACTGCCTGTCACTATTGCCAGTTGCTTCAAAGATAGAAGGAGATGCTACATGCAAAGCCTAGAGCACATGGCTGGCACAGAGGAGCTACTCAGTCAACCTGCCCTCCCTAACTAGTGTTATTCCCTGAAGAGGGGAATCTGGCCATTACCAGAAGAATTATAAGTACATCAACCCTTTGGTCCAGCAATTCCACTTGGTGAAATAACCCTACACATATACTTGCCCATACAGGAAAATCACAAACTCTCAAGGTGATCCCCTGTAGCATTGTAGATAGAGGAACCAGGATGCCATACAATGGAGTGCTATGCAGTTATGAAAAAGAGCAGGGAGGCTCTCTTGAGGACTGCTGTGGAGTGGCCTATAGGCTGTGTGAGTAGGAAGAAATGGGAGGCATGAAAAAGGATATGCAATGAGCTACATTTTAGGCAAGAAAGGGGAGAGAGTAGGTATATATTCTACTATTGCTTGCATTTGTAGCATGTTGAAAAAAACTAAGCATCTGGTTGTCTATGGGATGAGGGACACAGAAAAAAGAGAGGAAACTGCTTGGTGGGTTCTTTTGACAACAATAAAACTAAAACTCCTAGAGTACTTTGTGCCAGGCATTGGGCCTCATAACAGGCTTCTGTGTAATAATCATTAGTTGCAGCTTTAGTGGGCATTCTTATGGCTAATACAAAGAGTAACCATGTGTGAAAAATTGGTCTAAGAACATTAATCCAAAGCTCATTTTATCCTTGCAGCATTACTATTTTATTTCCATTTAAAAATTTTTTTCATTGATTTTAGAGAGAGAAGAAGGGATAGAGAGAGAGAGAAACATTGCTTTGACACTCTACTCACACATTCATTGGTTGCCGCTTGTATGTGCATATCGGGATGATGCTCCAACCAACTGAGCTACCTGGCCAGAGCGAGTCTCCATCTTACAGATGAGAAAATTGAGGCCCAGAGAGGTGACCCCAATACAAAGTGGCAGAGCTGGGATTTGAACCCAGGTTGTCTTGCCTCAGAGCCATGTACAGGTATCGCATACTTTTTAAAATAGACATTAAATCTTAAGTAAAAGACATTTTTATTATTCATCATCATGGGCCTGCTGTGTGCCAAGCAGGCACTTTATGTCCATAACCACATTAATGTTCATAGCTAGCATTTGCTAATCTTTTTTTTCTGAGCTGAGGTTCATACATAGATTAATCCACACAAATATCCCCATGATGGTCATAATCTATGGATAGGGAAACAGGAACAGAGAAGTAAAGCCACTTGCTCAAGGTTACACAGCTGGGGATAGGCAGAGCTAAGATTCAAATCCAGGCTGCTCTGACTAGAAAGCCTGCAGCACTGGTCTGCTGGGCAGTCCTGGACCTTTGCCCTCCACCCCAGGCCCAACACTGGTCTCCTCTCCCCACCCTCCCACTCGGCTCCCAGCACTGGGGGATGTCTCACCAGAATAATGATGTTGCCCACGACCAGCATCCCCACCACAATCGGAGACCCCTTTTCCGCCTCTGCTGCTGCAGATGCCATAGTCCTGCCTGGGACACACGAGCAGGGATGAAGCCACGGAAAGGCCAGAGGGGAGGGAAGGCCCAGCTGGACCCACTGCCCCCACTCCATGTCTCAGCTGCAAGAGGCTGCTTCTGGCTCTCTGCTGGGCCCAAGTGGACTGAGCATGCCCAGTTTCCCATACCCTGGTGGTAGGCCATTTTACAGCAGAGGACAGTGAGGCCCAGGCAGGGCAGTCACTGGCCAGCACTTAGCACTGGCCTTCCTTGAGCCTGAGACCACCCCAGCTCCTTCTGCCCACCCAACCACCCCAGATCTCCCTCCTCACCTTCTCTGCCTAAAGCTTCTCTGGCCAGTCTCTCCCACAGTGGCTCCCTATATATGCCCAGGCCCCTCCTTGGGCCAGCCTCCCAGGAAGGGAGGAGGGTGTCTGGGGAAAGAGACAAGAGGTCAAGCAGGCAGACTAGCATGAGAAAACAGCTTCAGGTGCTCCACCCCCAAGTGATTTATAGACCTGACATTCCATATGGTGCCAGTTTCTGGTCACATGGGCAGGGTGATATGCCCCTGGGAAGGCTGCTGTGGTGTTGGATGGGGGAGGGGTTGGGAGAGTAAGTGCACCACCTAATGTCTCTCTTTAAGACATGAGCCTTCCTGGGAGCAGAAGAGAGATCCAAGTCAGACCTGGATGTGAATCCTAAATCCCAGAACTCCCTTTTCTTCTGGTGGTTCCATCTGTCCAAGGATAGGAACCCAGGGGGAGGCCCAGGTAGGGACCTTCACAGGTGAGGACAGGCTAGATCAAATCAGTGAGATAGAGAGATGAGAGGGCAGGTGGGCTGAGAAGTCTGATTTTACAGGCTGTGTGCTAAGGGGGAGAGATTGGCAAGAGATGGGTGTATGAGGGGAATTGGAGAGGAGCGTTCAACGAGTGGAAAGAGAAGTGTGCTAGAAAAAGGGAAGGAGCACACTAAATGGGCTTGGTGGGGGAGAAGTCCCCTTACCACCACCACCACCACCACCACCACCACCACCACCACCACTACCACACAGGTAGGGATAAAGCAGGGTTACAATGAGGAGCCAAAGTGTGGAAATGTCTTCAGGCTGCAGAATTAGAGATGTAGGTTCAAATCCTAGTTCAGTTTTGTCTGCGCTGTGTGACTTGGTGTGTGCATTTGCCCATCTGCTGAATGGGTATCAATCAATGGATCACTTTCCTAGATGGCAATGGGAGTTCAGTGCAGGGATGTCTTCCAAAGACGTCTTTCAGTCCCAATGTGCAAGTGACCAAGCCTCACCGGCTGTTCTCCCGAGAGGCCCACATTCTCTTCGATGGCACCCCTAGTATCAAGAGGCTGGTTCTGCAAGCAAACAAATAGAACTTGAAATTCTATTGTCAAGACACTAGCTGGGTAGTAAAATACATGAGATGTATTCCAATGAAAATGGATAATTAGGTTTAGGTTTTCAGTCAATTCACTTTACTTTTAAAATAGGTTTTCTCTGTTGACTTACATTTATATTAAGGACTAATGAGAAAATTTAAATAATAATGTACATGATCTTTCAAATACATCTTATAAGTTTTACCTAAAATAACTTGATGAATGTGAAGGTGGTCTGGCTGTGACATCTGTCACCCCATTGATCGCCAGGGTTGTTTTTGCTGATCTGGCTGGCTAAGCAGGTGTCCCCTTCCTCCCTCACCTATCTGTGTGCATCCCTCCCAAAGCTGCATGCTGGATCGAAGAGGACGACCTTCCCAACTAGATGAGAGGACCAGTCAAGGGTATACCAATAGCTGCACTCCCCTGCTAAAACCTCCAAACAAGATCTCAAGGTCCATTTGTAGGAGAATGTAGGGCAGTCAAACTTCCAAGACTCCAGACACATCCAAATGAGGCACTGCACATGGCAGTCTGCCTTCTGAAGAAGAAGAAGAAGAAGAAGAAGAAGAAGAAGAAGAAGAAGAAGAAGAAGAAGAAGAAAAGAAAGAAAGAAAGAAAGAAAGAAAGAAAGAAAGAAAGAAAGAAAGAAAGAAAGGAAGGAAGAAAGAAAGAAAGAAGAAACTTGCCAAATAACGTCAGGCTAATAATATGAAATATTTTTATTTTCAAATAGTTGGTAACTGTTAGTATTTACGAATAGTTGGTAATAGAAGTTACATAAAATGCCTCATAAAGGCAAAAGGGTGTCATCAATGGTGCATTAGTATGTCACCAGTCATGTAGTCAATGCATTAATATGACACCAGTCACTGATGTTTCTCTCCCTCTCTTTCTCCCTCCCTTCACCTCTCTCTAAAAATAAATAAATAAAATGTAAAAAAAAAATATGTCACCAGTCAGAAAAGGGATTTATTTTGTTCTAAAGCATGAAGCCAATGTACTTTGTCAAACTTGAATTTTCACTATTCTGTCTTATTATTATATAAGCCTGTTTTCAAACAATACATTTTGAAGTGCTAATTACTTCCTTAAAAAAAAATCAGACTTCCGGCCAAGATGGAGGTGTAGGTGGACACACTGTGCCTCCTTTCACAACCAAGATTAAGGACAACAAAATATAAAACCAAAAAAACCCCAACCAGGACAGATAGAGGACTGAATTGTATGGAAGTCTGACAATGATTCACCCAGACTGGTAAGAGGGGCAGAGTCGGCGGCTGGCGGAGAGGGGTCTCAGCGGGAAGAAGCAGTGGCTGGTGGTCCTGGGCACACAGGCGGCAGTTGGCACACCCCAGGCACACAGGCGGCGGTTACCCAGAGCAGGGAGGCAACGAGCAGACCAAGCGAAGTGCACAAGGTGGCTGACTGCGGTCACACATTCGCGTGCAGATAAACCAGGCAAAAATGGGCAGCAAGACAGACTGTGCAACCCAGGGCCCCAGTGCTGGGAAATAAAGCCTAAAAGCACCAATTGAAAACACGTGAGGGGGTTGAGGTGCCGGGAGAGTATCCCAGCCTCACAGGAGAGTTCGTTGGAAAGACCCATGGGGTCCTAGAACGTGCACAAGCCTGCCCACATGGAAATCAGCACCAGGAGGGCCCAATTTGCTTGGGGAAAGTGGCGGAAGGGACTGGAATCTG